>JAADVF010000824.1:0-13013 GCA_023334555.1 Elongisporangium undulatum | reverse complement strand
GAATCACAAAGCGAAGGCCAAAGTACACAGGCTCTGGTGATTCTATTGTTTGCCGCATACGAGTCAAATCTTCAGTACACGTTGGTCGCAACACCATTCGAGATTCCCCAAGCCATGGTGCTTGAGAATACGTCCGAGAGCTCAAGAATATCTTGGCGTATTAAAGTTTTTGTCTCTGAATGACCCTGAGGATCCCAACCTGTTCAATACTCTGGGGAGAAAAGTCCGAGCAGTGAACGTCTGGACCAGAGCCAACTCAATACGCTGGAGCGTCATGCGTTCGAAATCCAATTGGGTTTGGATGCAACAGCGACCGAACTTTGTATTTGGAAAGGCGTTCTGGCTCAAAACACTGCTGATTTCTCCTACCGAGTTGCTCGTAGATGCTTTGTCCAGATGCCATCGAAACGGAAGGTTCTCGTACGCTTCGAAATGCGAACTTGCATCCAGCGATTAGGATACTGACGTTGCGTGGGTTCACATTGCACCAGAGAGAGGAGACGTCCTAGTTTTAGGTCCATGTCCTACCATAAGCTTTTTGAATCCAGCTGGATTCTGGATTCTGATTTTAGCTGCGGATATTTTGGTCCGCCCCCCTCTCTGATTGGCTGGAAATACTACTACGCTTGCTTTCCCATTCGCTGAAAAAGTGGCATAAACATCAGGGGCTTTTCTTGCGAGCTCACCCATAGGAAGATGGCCATCGACCCGGACGCTCGGCCGCATGGGCTGCGCATGGCGTCCGTCCTCACGCCCACAGTGCGCAGCAGCCACGCGCAGTCGCCGCTGCCGCTGCCTCTCTCTCCCGTTTCGCCCTCCAAGTCCCAAGACCCGCGTCGCACGCAGTCGGCCGGTGCATTGAGCCCTCGCAGTCCTCAAAGCTCGTCGTCCACGCTGTCGCCGCCGCCCAGCAATGCCAACAGCCTCGCGTCCACGTTTGGCCGCGCCATGAGCGGCACGCTGTTCGGCTCGTCACCTAGGGAGTCCACTGGTGGGTACACGGTCGTCACGGTCGTGTACTGCGAGCCCGGTCCCCTGTACGTGGACCTGTTCTCGCGGCCGGATGGCAAAGGCGCGTACGTTAAGAGCTTCCGTCGGCGTGCGGATGGAGCACTGGGCACCGCAGAGGCCCACGGCGGTATCCGCATCAACGACGAGCTGTACCAAATCGAGGACCTTGTGCTCACGGAGCTGCCGTTCTCGGCCATCGTGCAGGCCGCCAAGAACGCTAAGTTCCCGCTCACGCTCACGTTCCGCTGCCGCGTGGACTCCATGCCGCCCATGTCGCCGGCCAAGTCCTCGGGCGGCGCCGCTGGGGCGTCCTCGTGGTCAGTCAAGTTCGGCCAGCTCATGGCCGAGACTGGTCTCAGCAGCGCCGGTCGCTCGAGCAGCAGCAGCTCCATGAACGGCGGTGGAGGCATGATGACGGACCAGCCGCCGTCTCCACGCATCATCGACAAGGTGCGCACAACCGGTACTGACGGCGTGAAGAACCTGTTGCGAATGATGGGCGGCAAGCCAGTGCGCCACGAGGACGACCAGGAGACCGTGTCTGCGTGGCTCAGCAGTCTCACGCTGCAGCCAGAAGCCGCCGCCCACTCCATTCCCAGCAGCACCACGAGCCCAAACTCCCGACTGCTGTTGCATTCCACACCCATCGCAGGTAGCGTGCCCACAACGGGCCGTCTCATGGCGCTGGACGACCCGAGCGAGTTCCATCTCCAGTGGTATCGCAAGAGCGCGACCAACGATCTCGTGCCCATCAAGAACGTGCGACTGGGCCGGTACGTGCCCTCTGTGGATGACGTGGGCTCAGTGCTCGCTCTGCACTGCCTCGCGGTGCGCTTCCCGCATCTTGAAACCATCGTGGAGACCAAGCAGCCGCTGGCGCTGGATCCGGCGGTCGGAGATATGGTCGACGTGCTGCTGGAAGCCGGTGCGGCGTCCTTCTCGGCCACGCTCGCGAGTAACGAGACCGACAGCTTCCAGATCAAGATCACGACCGATCTGCTGGTGCTGAGCAAGATCTCGGAGGACGAGGCCGACGCTGGCGTAGTCGCCAGTGTGCGCTACAACCGCCACGTGCAGGTGCTGCTGGAGCCCTCGGACGACCTCCGCTTCACGCTCAAAGTGCAGGAGTTTGGCGGTTTGCTGGGTCTCCGCGCTGGCGAGAAGTGCGAGATGAGGAAGAAGTCGCAGCTGGCGTCGCTGTCGTGCTTTGTGCTTGTGGCCCAGAACCCTCAGCACCGCGATATCGTGGCTCTGCTGATCCGCAAGCTGCGTGCAAAGGTGCTTTCCGCTGAAGAAGAAGAGCAGGCCCGCGAAGACGAGCTGAATTTGTTCATGGATCCAGCGTTCGCTCCACAGGCCTCGCTGTCTCCAGCAGCAGGAACGACGTCCCCATCGCATCACGATGTCCCTGCGTTGGCAGCCAGCGGCTCCGGCAGCAGCTCCGGTAGCTCCACGAAGAGCTCTCCATCAGGCCACTGGCCTCCTGCCAACAACGAGAGCGAGGAGATCAAGCCAGTTGCCCGAAGACGAGCTGCGAGCGCAGCACCGGCCACTGGCCGCTTCAGTGACTTCTTCGCATTGGAGCTGGAGGATGCGCACCCCGATACAACCACGACTGGCGTCGGGTCGCCCGAGCTGCTTCGACCGGCATCGAACGGCAGTGGATTCCTCCAGGGCCGATTGAGCTCGCAGGAAAAGGAAATTGAGAGACTTCAGGAGAAATTGGCCTCGCTGTCAGTGCTGATGCGCGCCACCGAGCACGAGAAATCGCAAGTGCAGGCGGCCGTGGAGGTCAAGGACACTCGCATCGAGCTGCAGCAGCTCAAGATCCGGCAGCTGGAGAAGCTCACAGCGCAAGGCGCAGCTCACGCCCGTGAACTGCAACAGGTGCGCGTCAGACTGGATGAGGAAGAGCGAGCGCATGCATCCTGCAAGCAGCAGTTGGGTGATCTGATTGCCAAACAAAGCAACGTGTGCGACCAAGGCATGCAGACGGACGATCTGCTGTCGTATCCGGACGAGAACGAAGACGAACTGCAGCAGCGATGGTCTGTGGGCAGCAACAGTAGTGCGGAGGGCAGTGAATCATCTCGAAAGTCGGTCGGAGCTCGAGCAGCAACGATCATGGCAGCCACGATCGAGCGGCTGCAGCTCGAGCTCTCGGCCCAGCGTGGCCACGTGGCACAGCTCAAGGACGACATGCAGGACGTGGTGTCGGAACGCAACTCGTTCCGAGCCAAGGCCAATGAACTGGCCAAGGAGATGAAGAAGTTTGTGGGCGTGGATCGATCGCTGGCCGACGTGAAGACGCAGCTGGCAGATCGCAACCGCCTGAGCATGGAGCTGGCCGTGGCCAAGGCCGAGATCAAGCGCACGAACGACGAGATGGCCGAGTACAAGGACGCGCTGGGCTGCATGATGAAGCAGCAGAACATGGGCGACAAGGACAAGGCCACGCAGCGCATCCTGAGCCAGAACCTGGAGCTGCAGCGGGTCGTGAAGCAGCTCACGGACTCGCTGAACGAAGCCGAGGAGCAGAGGAATGTTCTGGAGCAGATCAACGGCGCGCTGGTGCAGCAGTTGGGCCAAGTGCGGCCGGACATGCGCGGCAGCATGTTCGAGTCGCCGCCAGGCTCCCCGCACTCGGTCATGTCGGCCTGCGCCAACCCCACGTTCTCGTCCGATGATGAGAGCGACGGCGACGAGGACTGATAGGCTATCGCCGTATGCTGTTATTTATCTGAGCCCTTGGACCAACACGTTCCGGTTCATTACGCATTTACAAATACAAATACAATTGCCTACAGTCACTTCTCTTCTTCTTCATGGTACACGACCACCAGCGGCAGCGGCAGTTCGTTCCCACCGCCACGCTGGGATCAAAAACTGGGTCTAAAAGCCGTCCAGGTTGGCGAGTTCCCGGTCCAGCAGCTCCACGTCCTCGACCGAGAGCGTCGCGAGCTCGAGCATGTCCACATTCATGTCGGACGGCCGGATCTTGGGCGCCAGCTGGGCCAGGTTGCGCATCTCGTGCAGCGCTGGCAGCAGCGTAGACCGCTCACCGCTGGTCTTCTGCTCGTCGTTCTCATCGTCCTCGGCGTCGTCCAGTGCCGGCAGCATCATCCACGGGTGGCTCAGGATGCCCTCGGCGCTCAGGCGCTGCTCGCGGTCCACGTTCAGCAGCTTGGTCACGAGGTCCTTGGCCTCGGCCGAGACGTGGTCCCACGCCGGCGACGTGAACGCGTAGTCGGCGTGCACGACCTTGGCCAGGATGGCGGCGTGGTTGGCGCCTGGGAACGGCGGGTACCCGCACAGCAGGATGAACAGGATCACGCCCAGGCTCCAGCAGTCCACTTCGGCGCCGTACGGCCGGCCCTGGACCACCTCGGGCGCCACGTAACCGGGCGTGCCGCACGCCGTGCCGCGACGCGAGCCGCTCATGGACCGGGCAAAGCCGAAGTCGGCGATCATGACCTCGGCGCCCGGGGCCGAGCTCTTGAGCAAGATGTTCTCCGGCTTGAGGTCGCGGTGCACGATGCCGCGCGCATGCAGGTAGCGGATGGCGCTGGCCAACTTGCGCATGACCACGCGCGCGTCCTCTTCCGTATAGCTCTTGCGCTTGACGAGGTCAAAGAACAGCTCCCCGCCCGTGCACAGCGGCGTGACGAGGTAGTAGTAGCGCTCCTCCTCGTAGTAGTCCAGCAGCGGCACGAGGTTGGCGTGGTCCAGCGTGGCCATGATCTCGGCCTCCTGCTTGAGCGACTGGACGTCCTGGGCCGAGAGACTAGCCTTGGCGATGCACTTGACGGCCACCTGCTTACGCGTCTCCCGGTGCGTGGCGATGTGCACGACCGAGAACGCGCCCGAGCCGAGCTTGCGGCCCAGCTTGTAGAACCGGTGGAACGAGTTGGCCGGCGCTTCGGCCGAGCAGCTCTGCTCGCTGGCGTCCGACTGCTGTCGTCGGGCCGAGGACGAGGCCAGCAGGATGGGCTTGCTGTTGCACGGCACGCGCTCCTTGGACGTCGAGCCGCGGCGCTTACGCGTGCTGTTGCTGCGGTAGGACGCGGCCGAGGTCGAGGACAGTGGCGCTGCAGCCGCTGAGGCCGCAGGCGTCTGGGCGCGGTCCTGCACATGCAGCGCCTTCATGATGTGTGCGTAGGCCGCTTTAACGTGCACGGTCCAGACCCGCGGACTGGACTCGAGCTTGTTCTGGCCGGCCGTGGCGATGAGTCGCTTGATGTAGCCGCTGGCGGCGCCGTCCTTGACCTCGCCCAGCACCTGGTCCAGGATGTAGATCAGCTCGTCCTCCTGCTGGCACTCGTGCATTTCGCGCACGAGATTGGCCAGCACGGGGAACTCCTGCTCCACGGACCGGCCCACGCGCGCCACGGGCGAGAACGGGCTGCCCTGGACATCGCTGCTGCTGCTCTGCACCTTCTGGCCGTAGCGGTAGTGGCTGTACTCGTTGTTCACGATGTACTGGAACAGCCCGCGGCCGACCTGGGCCGAACACTCGCTGCCGTCGATCCAGCGCTGCAGTGCGCGCATCCACTGCTGGCGCTCGCTCTCCTTGGCCGCCTGGATGTGGTACATCACGATCTGCGACTCCTTGTGCGCGCCGGACGCGTTCTTGTTCAGCAGCCGCGTCTCCTTGTGGTGCGCCAGCATGCAGGCCAGGCCGCCGCTGTGGCTGCCGCCCGAGCCGTGGCGCGCCCGCTTGCGGACCACGATCACGAAGCAGAACGGGCGGTTCTTGAACAGGTCTGTGGCCTCCACGCGGACCACGTCCGAGCGGAAGATCTCGCCCTTGAGCATCTTGCGCTCCACCACGGACACGTCCTTCTCCTGCGGCATGGCCGCGTACGGGTTCTTGCGGTAGTACTTGAGCGACGACCGGGACAGCACGAAGTGGCGCGGCAGCCAGTTCTTGAAGAAGTGGCCGCGCTTCTGCAGGTGGCCGCTCAGGATCACGTCCGCTTGCTGGTGCGAGGCGCCGCTCGAGCCGTTCGAGCCGGCTGCCGTCGGCGCGGTGGTGGCCGTCTGGTGGCCGAGGCTGTGGCCGTTAGCCGATGCAGTGTGGCTGAGGACCGACATTCCGGACCCGCCGGTCCGCAGCAGACTGCCCTGCGGATGCGTCTCGATCGCGCTCAGCGGCTGATAGTGCTGGGGGCTGAGATTGCGACCGCCCGACCCCATACGACGGGTAGACGGTGCGGCTGGCGTCGGTTTACCGTCGTCGCTGAAAGTCCAGGACGAGCGCTGGTAGAGACCTGCGAGCCGACTGTGCGACGGCGTCGAGGCCTCCAGCATCGGAACGAGCTCGGACGTCATGGAAGTATGCACAAGTTCAAAGTCCGCAGCCGACCGCGCTCACTGAGGAGAGCGGCGGCGCAAATGTAAGTGGCCGGCGTGACGGTCTGAGGACTCAGGGGGCTGGGCTACGGCCGACTGGGGGGCGGAGTGGGGCTCGGGCGCAAACAAACCCACGACTTTGCGTTCCCTTGTGGAAATTTTATAAATTTGCATATGTTATGTAAAATATTTTATCAATCATCAAAGGTGAGCTGTCGTGCGCTGGAGGAGTTGTTTGGTTGTCTATAGCAGCCGCAAATCCAATGCGCGTCAAGCAGGAAAAACGACTGATCAGCTGCAGAGCTATCGCCGTTTACTAACGACACCTTCGTCATGTGATGTTCATATTGGTTCTTGACTTGGAATTTTTACAAGTCCTTGCAGTGAAAGGATCGGTACAGTAGAGAGCATTCGGAGTTGCATTGAAGTACAGCAAGGGCTTGTGAGTTGGACATTGATCTTGGGAGATAAATATCCATCGTTTGGCTAGTAGGGGCACGAGATCGATATCCTTTCGATAGCTAATGAAACTATGAGCGACTTGTGCTCAAGCAAAGCGATCTCTCTTCTCGCCCTTGCTGATTTGCAAACATCGCAAACACCTCCCCGACACCTTATTTTCTTACGTACTCACGATCCCTTCCAGATTTTATACGCTCGAGAGGATACGCAAACGCAGTCTGGCTGTAATTTATGCGACGTTCTCTGCACAGCCTCGTTTGTTTTTTGTGTTCTGCTTGTCTGAATGATTTGACTGTCTGTTTCCTCGACCAAACCAAATCAGGAAAGGAACGATAGCGAGCCGTAATTTA
Organism: Elongisporangium undulatum; assembly: GCA_023334555.1. NCBI lineage: Eukaryota > Oomycota > Peronosporomycetes > Pythiales > Pythiaceae > Elongisporangium > Elongisporangium undulatum. The sequence goes on along the minus strand of JAADVF010000824.1, from coordinate 5,838 downwards.
CCGTTTGCAAAAAAACGGGAAATATTCTGGGCCATAAAAACTCTGCTCGGGGGTTAGGGCACCGTGAGGCGGGAATATCACACCCTTTGGATGGGGCTGAATCTTGGGGTTCCCGATCCGTTGGTTCTCCGGATAAAGTGCGGACCAACCTCAACACCGCATGCGTGTGTGGGTGAGTCCGCATGCGTACGTATACAGAGTCAGACATCTGTAAACACTGACCCTATGATATATACAGAGCAAGTATGGAGCGTGCCTCTGTATGTGTAATCCTGAGCAAGAATGTGTTGTTTTACTGATCTGCCTCCATGAAGAGCCGTATAAAGTCAAGCTCGACGCGACGCACGTTCGCCAGAGTATACGGCTACAAGTATACTGGCGACTTTGGATGATGTATACTGGCCTCAATCTTCGAAGTCAGAAGAACCATGAATAAGACCCACGACGACTGTCTGTGAAATTGAGTGGGTGTGTGACGCGGGATAGGGATACGCACCATTCGGCGATTCCTCTTTGAACCCCTTCCCCGCGTCTCTTCTTGCAAAAAGAATCGAAGATCTATCGAAGATCAAGTACTGGACTTGGAGGGTTTATTAATTTATCGAATATCACAGAAATACTGGAAAGCTCTGACATTTTTGAATGACTATTATGTATTTATAGAGGTTAACCAGTTTTATCTTCGCTTGTGAGATCCTTCTGCTCATACAAAGTGGGACGTTGTCCACCGTGTTCTGGTAAATTATACGTCGTCTTCTTTCGCGGCCAGACACGCGGACGCGACCCTTCACGCCGCATCTTGTGCCGGTCTGTCCCATTGAACAAACCCATGCAACTGCAACTTAAGATATGAGATCTCTACCTGCGGCCACCGCCACCGCTGAAGCCACCTCCTGCTCCAGCGCCTGCGTCACGACGGCGACGAGGATCGCGGCTTTCGTTTACCGTGGAGGGGCGGCCCATCTCTTGCTGCTGCGGCTGGTGAAGTTGCGCGTGAGGGGGCATGCCCAAGAGACCCCCTGCCGGTGGAGGAGGAGGACCGCCACCGCCTGGGCCCCAACGACTGGGTGGGCCAGGGCGCGGAGGCGGCCCGCCAGGGTTGTCCTCACGCGGCCGCTTCATACCTGCGGCCATGGGTGGCGGAGGCAGTAGAGACGTCCGCGGCGGAGGCAGCAGGCCTCCATAAGTCGACGGCTTGGGCGCGGACGGGGCTGCATAACTGCGTGCTGAAGCTGAATATTGTCCTGCCTTGGGGCCCAGTATTTGCGCTGCGGCCAATGCAGCTGCTGCTGTGGCGGCTGCGGCCGTGATGTTGCCGTCCATGGGGCAATCCTGCTTCCAGTGGCCTTTCTGGCGGCACTTGTGGCACGTGTAGGACGCCGGGGGCACCTTGGGCTGCGTGCAGTCCGAGATGTAGTGGCCGGGCGTGTTGCAGCGCTTGCAGAGATAGCCTTCAGGCGGCACACGGCGCATGGGCTGGCCATTGGGGCCCATCTGCTGCTGGTCTTTGGTCGGACAGTCCTCGATCCAGTGGCCCTTGGTGCCGCAGCGGTTGCACGTGTACGACTCTGGCGGCGGTCGGCGGCCACCATTGCCACCCTTGCCCATCATGCTTTCGTTCTTCTGCTGCTGCTGGAAGGCGTGGAAGCTGTTGGCGTTGATGGCGCTGGCGCGAATGCCATGGGCACCGTCCGACATGCCCGGCAGCATCTCGTCTCCTCCATTGGCCTGGAACAAGGACGGCTCATGGGACATGCCGTCGGGCTCATTCAGCACGGTCTGGCCGCCGTTGTACTTGTCGTCCATGGGATCGCCCGGGCGGTTGCGGCACCAGAACTTGGTGCTGTGGTCATTACTGCCAGTCGCGACCACGTGGCCCACAGGATGCCACTGGATGTCCCACACGGCTGTGTCGTGGGCCTGAGGGATCGAGGCCAGCGCCTGCTCCTTGCTGCACACATACACTCATGAGCACCTCAACAACCCTGCGAGAGAAGCTGAGCTACGAACGTACCCGACTTCCCAGTACATGAGCGATCCGTCGTAAGAGCCGCTGACAAAGAGCCGCTCGTACCACGGGTGCCACGCAATGGACGTGACCTCGCGCGCGTGGCCCTTCATGGTAGCGAACTCCTTGAGAGTGCGGATGTCGTAGATCTTGATGAGCTGGTCGCGACTGGCAGTGAGCAGCCAGTTGCCGTTGTCGTTCCACGCGACCTTGAACACCGTGTTCTTGTGGCCGTGCAGCGTGTTGAGGCTGTTGCCGGACTTGGGGTCCCAGATCTTCACGAGGTTGTCTTTACTGCCGGACGCCAGCAGGCACTTCTGCGGGTGGTACGCCACGCACTTGACGTCCCAGCCGTGGCCCGTGAGCACGCGCTCCTCGCGGCCGCTCTCAAAGTCCCAGATCTTGACCGTGGCGTCGTCTGAGCACGACACGAACTTGAAGTCCGTGGGCGAGAAACTCAGCGACCGCACGGCCTCGCGGTGGCCCTGCAGTAGCTGCACGTTGGTCATGGACGGCTGCCAGTACTTGATCACGCCGCCGTGGTCGGCCGTGACCAGCCAGTTGTCGTTGTGCGACCAGACCATGGCGCGCACGGCGTCGTCGTGCGCCTGCAGGATCGTCTCGAAGTTGAACGCCAGCCCGTTCCAGAGCGTGAACTCGCCCACCGAGTTGCCTGTGATCAGGCGCCGGCCCTCGGGCGTCCACGTGAGGCAGTTCACGGGACAGCGCTGCTTGTTGGTCGAGCAGCGGCAGAACTTGGTGCACACGCAGGACGCCAGGTCGTCACTGCCTGGGAAAGCCAGCGGGGGCATCATCTGCCGCTTGTACAGCGAGTGCGGCGGCAGCGCGTGCGCGTGATACGTGCGGCTGGGCACAAACCGCCGCTGCGTGATGTACGAGATGAAGGTCGAGTTGGGGTCCACGCTCTTGCGCACGATGGGCTTGCGCATGCGCTTGTTCACGGGCACGCCCCCGCTGTAGCTCGTGATCACGTCGTGGCCGCTCTTGAGCACCTGCGCCGGATGCAGCGCTGTGCTGCCAGGCTCCGAGTCCGCCATTTTGCTTTACGCTTGGTGGCAAAAGGCTCGCTTGGGGAATGTGGCACGTCCCAAAGTCACTGAAGCGAGGGGGACCCACATGATTTTATGTGGGTCTCGAGTCTTGTGTGGTCCACATGAACCTCGGGGGCACACCGCGTCCTTTCGAGTCAACAGACGGAGCCATGAAGGATGTGTTCGCGCTTAAGAAGCCATCCAGGGCGCTGCAGCTGTGCATCCAGCTGGCGCGGTTGGCTGTGACTGTGTCAGAGGTGATAGCAGCCATTTTCCCATCATACACTGTGTGTCGAAGCTGAGCGTTTTTGCTGTGCGTTGGGCTGCAGGAGTTGAGTGACGAGACATTCCGAGGGCTGCTCTTGGACCAGCCAGAGGAGCTGCTAGCGCAGATCGGCTGTGTGCAGCCGCAGCACATCACGGACGCTATCCATGAGCGGATCTGCAGCCTGATGGAAGATGCAGAGTACGACTCCAGCGCTGCCGCGCGCGAGAGTGAGTCGGGTCTGTTTCTGGATCTGCATATGCAGATCATGCGTCTGCGCCAGCAGCTCCAGGAAGAGCACGCGGAAGGAGCGCGCGTGCTCCCGACGACCTCCTTTTGCGTCGCAGTGGATGGCAGTCGTAAGCAAGCGGCATGGACTATGGACCATCGGACCTAGACTGACCTCATTCTGCTATGGTCAGGCCAGTCGTTCATGGCGTTTGAGCTCACGACGCGACTGCGTCGACAAGGACGAATCACGATTGTGCACGTCAATGAGGAGCACGGCACGAGTCTCCAGCTGCCATTGATATCCAGCGATTTCATAGCCCAAGGTAAGCCAGCCATTCGCCACTGGCCCTCATGGCTCATGCCCACTGCTCATAGTCGTACTTCTGCAGAGTACAAGCACCACTGCCAACGACTTCAGGTGCCGTCCAATCAAGTCTCGATCGAGTGCAAATCCAGCAGTTCCAGCGTCGCGGATCAGCTGCTGCGCAGCTGCGAGCGCCATGGCGGCGACGTGCTCGTGTTGGGCGCGATTGGTAAGGGCGGGCCGGCAGTGGACCAGGTCGGCCATGTGCCTCGTGAAGCAGTCGCTATGACCTCGATCCCAGTGCTGCTGGTGCCACCAGCCCCTGTAAACGCGATCGCAAGCAAACGCCAGGTCTTTGTCGTGGCGCTGGATGGCTCCACATGCAGCCCAATGGGCCAGCGCTCAGTGCAGGCTGCACTCAAGCTGATCCGTCCCGCAGACGCGCTGCGGCTTGTGCACTTCTACGACCCGCCAATTGTCGGCGCCTTTGACGACAGCGCGTTTGAAGTGTATCGAGAGTTCCTGCACACATCGCAGCTGGACGACGTGGCGCTGGACCTGCTGCCGCTGCCGCTTGGTTGGACCGTGGCGGAGAGTCTGCAGGACTATCTGGCTCAGTACGCAGCCGGCTATCTCGTCATGGGCGTCAATGGAGGACCAGAAGGACCAGAGGCCGCAACAGTGCCCTTGAAGCAGCGTAACCGCATTGGCCGAGTGACCACTGCCATGCTTTACTCACCACGCTGTGCGCTCTGCCTATGTCCGTAAAGCGAGGGAGTCCTGCGTGAAACTGACTGCATCTTGAGGTTTTATCCTGCGGTATTTTAGGTTTTATAAAAATAATTGCACCCCTTTATTGACCTGTTATAATACATAGTATACTATAAATGAATTATACTGATCTTCTTGCTTATCGAGTTCTTAAGGCCTAATGCAAAACCTGATAAATGATAACCTTTACCTACAACACACGCATGTATTTTGACAGGCATTCGGGTGGTGGTGGCTGTTGTGGCCGCAGAGGAAGGAATTCGCTGGGGAGAGCATCATGCTGCGTAGTGTCGTCCCGAGAGCCGCCGCCGTGGCCGCCAAGCAGCAGGCCAAGACCTCGGCCCTCACGGCCGTGCGCGCCGCGTCCACGGACGCCGTCCAGGAGCGCGGAAACGTGTCGGAACTGCTGGCCGGTAACGCCACGGCCCGTAACAGCGTCGGTGCGTACCTCTCAAGATCCATGCGGATGAGGCCGATCGACTGACTGTGTTGCCCTGTAGAGTACGTGGTCTCCAAAATCGACGACCTGGCCAACTGGGGCCGCAAGAGCTCGCTCTGGCCCATGACCTTCGGACTAGCCTGCTGCGCCGTGGAAATGATGCAGATGGCCGGCTCCCGCTACGATTTCGAGCGCATGGGTATGGTCTTCCGTGCCTCGCCGCGTCAGACGGATGTGATGATCGTGGCCGGCACGCTCACCAACAAGATGGCGCCCGCTCTGCGCCGCGTGTACGACCAGATGCCCGAGCCGCGATGGGTCGTGTCCATGGGCAGTTGCGCCAACGGTGGCGGCTACTACCACTACTCGTACGCCGTGGTGCGTGGTGTGGACCGCATCGTGCCCGTGGACATCTACGTGCCCGGCTGCCCGCCCACGGCCGAGGCCCTGCTCTTCGGCCTGCTTCAGCTGCAGAAGAAGGTCAAGGCCAACAAGGGCCTGCTGCTCAAGCTGCGCAAGTAAGCAGCAAACGAGAATAACACGAGACACCCTTTGTACACGCGTCTCAATCAAGGAATATGATCAATCACTATGCTGGATCGCTCTGCTCTGCGTGGCTGCTGCTTGTCTTGTCTACTCTGGTCTAGCACGCTCTGCAGCTCCAGCACGAAAGCACTCGCGAGGGTCCCGAGCATGGCCGCCGCAGGCTCTGGCATCTGCAGGTCCGTCTCCATGGCCTGGAGCTGGCTGCTCTGGCCGCTGCACACG
>JAADVF010000823.1:0-13024 GCA_023334555.1 Elongisporangium undulatum | reverse complement strand
TTTCGATTCTAGGTGAACCCATCGAGAAGCCAAAGATCCAGTTTGCGAAGTTAGAAGGTCCTGGTCTTCAAGATATGTGTTCAAATGTGCATGCAGCAATCCAGAATGCTGCAGAGGAGCTCATCATTCGCACTGTTTGCATTGGTACTGCGGCAGCCTTTTGGGTCACTGTCAGCGATCAATGTGATCGCGCGCACTAGAGGCCTGAACTCTTCCTTGTGGCGTCAACGATCTGCAGTCGCCGGGGATGCTGCCGGGGCCCAATCATATTCCGTGTTGTGTGTGATATGGGTGTGGAATTCGGTGATCCACGGATCGTTCCCAGTATGATGAGGCATTGTAATCGATGGCGTGACATTCATTGGGTCAGCGCACTTGTCACAACTGTTATCTTGTTTGACAATCCCGAGATGTGCGCCGTTGGGGTGCGTCTGAACCACCATCGCCAGGTTCTGCGAGATCCGCAGTCCGTACGAGAACGCCAGGCCGGTCACGAGCGAGGATGTGATGACCAGGAACAGAACGCCGCCCACGAGCTGGATGCGCATGGAGAACCACTGCTGCACACAGACTCGAGCGAGCCAGACTCAGTGACTTAGAACTGATCGTCCTGCCCTTTGATACGATGATAACCGTGGTCGGGCGAGACCAGAATGAGCTAATGGAGCTGCAGCATGACACCGCGCACATGCCCAGGACGGCGCCGCCGAGAAACTCCGCGCTGGAATTGGACAAACGACACGCCATCATAGCTGGAGTGATGTGGCATCGCTGCAGCTGGCCAACGTGCGTCAGCATACACTTGAGAAGATGGACATTTGTGAACTGGACACCGATGCGGCTCTGGAGTTCCTGTAAGCGATCGTCCCAGTCCGGAGGCGGGGAAGCGAATTGCAAGTGCTGGACGAACTGCCACTAAATGTTGCTGGACAAAGTCAGCAGAGCGCTAGAGGGGAGGCTGTGTCCCTCAAAACTACCCAAATAAGCATATCCCACGCACTAAATCATGGATATCTCGTGCTGAAACTCTTCTCTTGTTGCTCCTACGTCTGCGCATTCCCGGAAGCAGCATTGTCCGCCGCCAGGATCCTCTTGTAATGGCGGCATCCGGCTTCCGCAGCTCGAAGTCGAGCCTCTTTGTACGATGGAGCCACTTCCGTCAGCACGGCCTGTCAGAAAACGAGAGCCATCGTGAGCTCAGAAACGTGTAGCCCACTGAAGCCACTGCAGTTTGATGGTAGAGCGCCTCGCACCTCTTTCTGAACAACGAGCGTCACAGCAAACTCTTCACTGACAAGCGGCGCTGGCACATTCCTATCACCAAGAATCAACGGTTTCGATTCCTCCACAAAGCCCCAGCAAACGGACGTTGATCGCACTCACTCGTACGCTGGTGTGCCAAAGCCGTTGCCCTGCAAAAGCCGCTGCAGCTCACTGATCGGATCGAAGAACGGCGTCGCGTCGGCTTCATCACGAGCGTACGCGACCGCATGCGGCAGGATCTGCGTGTTGACAAAGGCGCACGCAGCCTCCATTCCCTACCGCACTCGATCAGCCGTAAGCCATTGGAGAGATAGCGTTCAGGTATCCAGCCATTCAGCCCACCTGGTCCAGATAGACAGCGGCGATGAGTGACTCCACGGCGCCGGACTGGATGGTCGTCCGGCCTTTGGTGTACGCCGGCGTGACGTTCTTGACCTGCAGACTGTAGTCGGACGAGACCAGGATCAGGTCGTGCAGCTGCAGATCCTGCACGCAGATCTTGGACAGCGTCGTGTTGTTCACGAGCGCCATCTTGCCCAGCGTGAGCTTGCCCTCCTTGTGCTGGGTCTGCACCTGGAAGAGGTACGAGGCCGCGCACATGTCCAGGAGCGCGTCGCCCAGGAATGCCAGGCTGCGGTTGGACAGGCGGTGCACGGGCACGTCGTCCGGCAGATGCTGGGGCGGCCGCAGTCGGCCGTGGTGCGTCATGGCGCACTTGAGATGCGTGACGTTGCGGAACTGGATGCCGATGCGGTCCTGCAGCTTCTGCAGGCAGTCGTCCCAGTCCGGCGGCGGGGACACGAGCTGGAAGTGCTCCGGCCGCACGACCTGCCACTCGCTGTTGCTGGATGGCGTCAGCAGCGCTGCGGACGGCAGCTTGAGCTTGGGCTCCTTCTCCATCCGAATGATCTGAGAACGATGATATCATACGTACTGGAGCAGTCCGAATAGAGACCCATGCATGTCTATTGAAGCCATTTAAGCTCTGGGCACGGCCTTGTCCAGCTCCACGAGCCGCTGGAAGTAGCGCAGGCCTGCGTCGGCGGCCTTGACGCGGGCTTCCTTATAGGAAGTGCCGGACGCGGTCACGATCGGCTACAGAGTTGAAGTTGTCAGGTCACAACGCAATGGGGAGGACTGATCAGTAGAGCGCGTATCGTACCTCGCCCTTGACGATCAGTTTGACTTGGAACGCCTTGCTGTTGACTGGCGCCGGGAGGTGTCTAGGGACCCAAGACGTCAACAAGAGAGTACCACACTGCACAAACAGCAGCAGAAAGCGATGGTTGCTTACTTGTAGACTGGCTGGCCGTAGCCATTGCCCTGGAGCAGGTTCTGCAGCTCACTCACGGGCTCGACCGGCGTCTCCTCGGTCGCGTACTTGATGGCGTGCGGCAGGATCTGCGTGTTCACAAAGTCCACCGCAACGTCCAGTCCCTACGCAATGCAAAGCGATCGTCAATCTCCAGCCCTATCGTGAAGGCAGTCCGCTTCATGGACCAACCTGGTCGAGGTACACGGCCGCGATGAGCGATTCGACGGCGCCGGCCTGGATCGTGGCGCGGCCTTTGGTGTACATGGTCTTGCCGCTCTGCATGCGCAGACTGTAGTCCGCAGCCACCAGGATGAGGTCGTGCAGCTTGAGATCGTGCACGCAGATCTTGGACAGCGTCTGGTTGTTGACCAGCGCGGCCTTGGCCAGAGTCAGTTGGCCTTCCTGGTGCAGCGGCTGGACCTGGAACAGGTACGAGGACACGCTCATGCCCAGGATGGAGTCGCCCAGGAACTCCAGGCTGCGGTTTGACAGGCGATAGGCCGACACGGCCGCTGGAATCTGGTTGTGCTGGAACGATCCGTGGTGCGTCAGCGCGCACTTGAGGTGCGTGAGGTTGCGGAACTGGATCCCGATGCGGTCCTGCAGCTGCTGCAGCTGCTGGTCCCAGTGCGTTGGCGCTTCCACGTGCTTGAAATGCTCTGGCCGGATCACCTGCCACGCATCGTTGTCGGACGGACGCAGCAGCGCACTGGACGCCAGGCTCTTGCCGATCGGCACTACGCCGTCGCTGCGATTGCTGGTGGACAGCAATCGCACCAGCGATCGCGCGCCGCCGAACGACACACGCTCTGCACTACCAACAACAGCAACAGCAGCAGCAGTAGATGATGCGCATAACCCAGTGGTCCTGCTGCTACTGCTGCCGCCATTGCGCTGTGCTAGCAGCAGCGCATTGCGCCGCAGCGGCAGCCGATGCAGCATGGCCGCCATTGTGGGTCTGTAGCTCTTCGGAATGGTGGTACTAAATACGTAATTTCGGGATTCTCGTGCTCATCTCCCTCTGGGCAGGCATGGACCATTGGCCAACGACATGAGCAGCAGAATGCGCACGCGGGGCGGACTGGAGCAGCTCTCGGCCAAGCTAGAGCCCAAGCTGGAGCCTGTGGCGCTCAAACGAGAGCCTGCTGTCATCAAGAGCGAGCCGCGGGTCAAGACCGAGTTCAAGAAGGAGGAGAAGGAGCAGGAGTCCAGCGCTGGCGAAGAGGACGATGGCATGACCGAGTACGAGCGCAAGCGCCTGGCCAACATCCAGCGCAACCTCGAGTTCATGAAGACCATGGGCGTGTCCACGGTGCGTTCTCTTCTGGCGGACTGCAAGGACTGCTGCTGTAGTGTGTTGTTGCTCAATGGCATTGACTGGGACAGGCCAAGATGGCGGCGCGCACTGCGGTCGGCCGGCCCAAGCCTGTCAAGGTCGCGACCAAGCGCGTGATCACTGTGGAGCAGCCAGTGCGCAAGTCACGTCGCCTGCAGGGTAAGGAGGCGCAGTTTGAGCTGGACATGCATGCGTCGGATGCCAGAACCGACACGGCGGTTCTGGCGATCGAGCCGGCGACGGAGGAGGACCGACGCGCGCGCTTTGACCCCACCAAGGTCGGGAATGCGCTGAACGTGTCGAGTGAGCACGGACAGCATTTGCTGGGCAGCATGACAGCTGAGGAACAAGGTAACCCCACCACATCCCTTTGGTCGTTGTCCTGGCTCAACAATTGAACTGACCCCATTGCTGCTGCGCAGAGTCCGATCTGGTGGTCGATGCCACTGGTATGGATGGCGTGAGCGACTACGCTCTGGTCCACAACGACATTGTCAAGGCGACGCACGAGCGCATCTACTCGGTCGCCTTCCACCCTCGCAAGGACAAGGTGGTTGTGGCCTCTGGCGACAAGCAAGGCAACCTGGCGCTGTGGTCCGCCGATGAAGAAGAGAGCGAGGGCAAGACGAGTTCTGTGGTCATGTACCGACCGCACAAGGCGCCCGTGACGCAGCTCTGCTTCAATCCAGGCGACGCCTCGAAACTGGTTTCTTCCAGCTTTGACGGCTCTGTGCGCGAGTTCGATCTCAAGGCCGCGGCCTTCACAGAGCTCTACGGCGGAGACTATGGCGTCACGTCCATGGCGCTGGACAACACACACCACACGTACCTGCTCAGCTGTGAGGACGGAAGTGTCGTGACGCTGGATCAACGTGCGCCTAAGACCAAACACTCGAGCTATGAACTGCACGAGAAGAAGATCAACACTGTGCACCACAGCCCACTCCAGACAAAGTACGTTGGGGTATACCTCTTGATGACTACCCACATGCTCTGACCATTTTGTTCCGCATTCAGCTGCATCACCACTGCCTCGTTGGATCGAACGGTGTGCCTCTGGGACTTGCGCCGTATGAAGAAGACCAAGTCCACACCGCTCGCCACCATGCCACACCATCGCAGCGTCAACTGCGCGTATTTCTCGCCGGACGGTGCGCATCTCGTGACCGTCGGCCAAGACAACTTCCTCCATATTTATGACACGCGCACCACTAAATACTCGGATCCGGAAAACGTGGCTCCGACGCTCGCTATCCCACACAATAACCAGACTGGACGATGGCTCACCAAGCTGCACGCTTCGTGGGACCCCAAGCACCCGACGCGCTATGTCATTGGCTGTATGCAGCAGCCGCGACGACTGCAGATCTTTGACGCCACGAGGAAGAATCCGGTCCAGGAATTGTACAGCGATCTCTTTAACTCGGTGCACTCGATCAACGTCTTCCACCCAAAGCTGAATTTAATAGCAGGTGGTAACTCTTCGGGACGGCTTTGCCTCTGGAGACCAGTGCGAAAGTACGGCCGGAAATGAAATCCACGCTTGGCCTCGACCGCATTTCACCAGCGTGCAAGAGCATGCGGTACCTGATTTCTGAGGTTGTTATACCCTATTGAGTACATGCATATCCATTTATATGAGCGTTTTCTCACATCATTTCCTACTCACTTTCATTTCAAAACCCCATAAACTTTCGCCTTGTTGCAAACAGATGGAAGTGACAATCGGAATCAAAGAGTACCACGTTACGATCGCGGACAATGGTTCATAGTTTCCGTTTAACTAGTGCTCTTTCATCAACGATTTTTCGTACATGCCTGTGATTCAACACAGAAGCATAAATCAGTTTGTTGATCAATGCCTCGACCACGACCAATTGAGATACCTTTTTTCCTGGCCTCGGTATGCTTTGCCTGGACTGCATCGAAATGAAGGAGCAGAGCTGCCGTGTCGACCCGCGGCAGGCCCGATGATGAACCTTCGTCAGATTGAGCTGGAGTGGAGTCGCTAATACTAATTCGGCCAATGGCAGTCGCCATGTTGGTCACGCTCGCCAATCGGTCTCGCAGAATGCGGAAGGCAGCACTTTGCGGCAACAGCATCAACAGACCATAGAGACTCTTGACAAGATCAGCGTGGTAGTCAGCATTGATTTCGAGCAGTTGCAGTCGCATGTGAATAAAAATGGGCGATTCGAGAAGCTGAACCAGCTTGTCGATCTGCATGAGAAATCCAACGGAAGCATCGATGCCTGCAGTACACAATCAAAGAAACTGTGATGTAAGCAAACTGCAGTGGCGGGTGTGAAGAGATACAATATATATGCAGGTGGCATGCGAAAAGGAGGATATAATTTGCTGATGAGGGCACAGGATAGCGAGTACGATTGCGCCAGGAGGCAGAGGCTGAATACAGCGATCGGGTTGTGGCACCACGATTGGAAAAGCGCCTATAAAACACAGTCAATAAAAATCAAGTACAATAATCAGTCAGGTCAGCTCACCGTGAACACTTCGATATCATCTTCGGACGCAGTGGGCTGGAAACAGCGGCGCAGGATGTCGCGTAAGTTCTCCAGTTCATTGGCAGTAAGCAGAATCAGATTCAGTGTTTGAACCATCACGGATGCAAATTCTCCGTCCATCGGTGCGTCATCCTCACTCTTGACGTCGGACGCGAGAACCTTAGCGAATATCATGTAGATGCTCTTGGAATCCAGCAAAATGCAGAGTTTACGCACGATCAGACTGCCACGGGTCTCGAGCAAACGCCGGTCTTGTGCAAACAGCTGCAAAATAGCGTTCATGACGCGCTCGAATTCGGACTCGTTCAACGAGATTCGAGCCAGCACTTCCAAGTCCAAGAGAACAACTGCATCCGAAATATCGGAAAGTGTCTTGAGAAGCGTTGGCAACAAGTAGCCGACATGCGTCGATAATTGTTCCGGTCCCTTCTCAAGCAGCATTGAAATCCAGCGCAATGCGGCCATTCGGGTCGGAACATGATCACTCACAAGCTCAGCCGTGAGCTTGGTCATCAGAGGCATGAGATCCATATCTTCTTCCGTGTTCTTGACCAACTGCAGTAGATCGTCATTGGCACGTTCAGCCACCTGACGAATCTCGTGCTCAGCATCCGAGATGCAGTGCATGATCGCCGCCAGCAGGTTGGCGTAGAACATCACTAGCTTTTCGCGTCCGAGGTTGACAAACTCATGAACCCAGGTCACAGCTGTCAGACGATTAAAACGTTCCTTGGAGTTGCACTGGCCTACAAGGATGTCAACCATACGACCGAACTCCACGTGCTCAGTTTGCTTGATCTCCCGCAGGAATTCGGCCAACGCACTATCGGCAGCCTGTCGGATCTCACGGTTGCCGTCACTTAGCATGTTAAACAGCCCATCCAGGAACTCGGGCAGCCAATCCAGCATGTCGATATCAGGCACAGAATCCAACACTGTGATCCAACCGACCTACACAATGACGCAACAATATGAGCAATCAGTATATGCTTGCAGGCAGAAGCGCTAGAGTAAAATCCCGTACCAGCAATTGCCGAATGTATGGATTGGTCATGCGGATGTACTTGTGCAGCAGCGGAATGAACATATCGACATCGAAGTACTCGCTTTCCGTGACGATATCCTTCACGAGTCGATCCAACAGGTTGGCACCGTTCTTCACATCCACATCAACATCTGCAAAGAGCTACGCATGAGCAGAGAAACAGTTAGAAGGAGGTAGTGCATGCATGCGTGCGTCCAGCACAGCGCAGAAATACCTTGCACAATCCGTCGAAGATCTTGTTAAAGTACTGCAGGATATGGCCACGCGCGACCTTGGCGATGTTATACAGCGACTCGCAGGCGTAGTAGCGCACTCGACTCTCGGGGTCGTCAAAGCAATGCAGCACAGGCGGCAGTAGCTTGTCCAGATACAGATGCGCGTCATGCATGAGCCCGATCGCAGTCGCGGCCAGACCGATCAGCCCGCCCTTGCGGTGATTCGCGCTGGTCGAGCACGCGAAATCATTTCCAAGCAGCTCGATGATCGCTGGAATCCGCTCTCGGCTCGGGTTCGGGATCATCGCGACGCCGCTACTGCCGCCGCTCTCGGCGCTCGCGCTGCTTCCGTTCGTGAGCAGCGAGGCCACGTACTGACCCTGCTGTGCCTGCTGCTGCTCGACCGAGGCCGCATGCTCCTGCAGCTGCTTGATCAGGTTCTCCAGCTCCATGGCCGCGCTCTTGCGCTTGTCGTAGGACCGATCACCGAGATTGCGCATGAGGTTGGGCGACAGCGGCAGCTGCACCTGGTAGGCCAGCGTGGAGTTGCTGCCGATCGAGTCCTGATTGGTGGCGCCCTGGAAGAACGGCATGGCGGCCGCCGCGGCCAGAGATAGCGCCGACTGCGGCAGCATGGGCGCCGCCGCCGCGTCCTTGTGCGTCGGGGAGCTCATGATCCGGATCCGCCCGCTTGGGTTCTTTCCCTTTGGCCGCGCTTTCTCTTTTTCCGGCCTCATGGGGGCTTCTATTCGGAGGGAGAAAAATCAGCCAGCCGGTAGAAGTGGTACACTGAGCCGCTCCAGTGGGTACATAGTGGTACAGCTGGGTTATGCATGTAAAAGAGCAGCCATGTATGCATGACACGGCCTTTACGACTTGTTGTAGTTTTCTACTGCTGCCGCCAGTCAAAGACGTCTTCTGCGAGCGGCTTGGACAGCTCATGGTAGGATTTGCCAGCGACTGCGATCGGGCCGCCGCCGTAGCAGAGACCGTCTTCTTCGCCGTAGAGGACGAGCTGCTGCTGCGGAGTCACGCCTCGCTGCGGATCCTCGAATGCGACCTTGAGATACGTCCTGGGCTGCTCGTTGTCGACGCCAGGATTGTCCCAGTCGTGCAGCTCGCTGGCTTCGGCTTGCACTTGGTCCAGAGGAACGAGAGATATCGTGCAGTGGCCGAGCGGCTGGCGGTAGCGAACACGATATGAGCAGCGCATGGAGCCATTTGTCAACAGCTCAGCTGGCAGTGACCCAGAGATCCAGTTGAAACGCGATGCGGATGCGAACAAAGAGTCGGTGAAGAGAGCCGGGTGCCGCGTGCCGCTGCCAATGATCACAGCATGGTCCGCCTTGCGCTTGCCGACGACGAACCATTTCTCCTGCATGCCCTGCAGACGCGCGCCCTGACCGACCGTGTAGGCCGTAAACCCGTTGTGTTCGTGCAATTTCTGTCCGTCCACCGTGACGAAGCACCCTTGTTGCTTTGGGATGTACTGATGGATGAAGTCGGAAAAGTTGCGTTTGCCAATGAAGCAAATGCCCACGCTGTCCTTCTTCTGGGCTGTGCAGAGCGACTCCTCCTCTGCGATGCGCCGTACTTCGGTCTTGCACATCTCACCGAGTGGGAACAGCACCTTGGAAAAGGCGCTGCCGGTCACTTCGGACAGAAAGTAACTTTGGTCCTTGGTGTCATCCTTGGCCGCGTGTAGCTCTGGGACGCCGTCGCCTTGGGCGTTGGGCTTGAGCATGGCGTAATGACCCGTGGCGACATAGTCAGCGCCCACAGACTCTGCGTAATCCAGAAACGCCTTGAACTTGATTTCTCGGTTGCAGAGAATGTCGGGATTCGGAGTGAGTCCCTACGATCACAGAGAGAAGCGCAACAGCACCGCTCAGAAGCTGGACTGATTGCGCCGATCACGAGCAATGACGCACCGCTTCAAAGTTGTCCAAGCACGGCGCAAAGACCGAGTTCCAGTAGGACTGAACCAGATTTACCTGAAAGAGACGTACATCGGTCAGTGAGGCCAGCTTCTAGCCAAGTATTGCCAATCCAATTGGTGCTACTACGGACTCACCTGGAGCGCCTCGATGCCTAGCTGCTGGCAAACTCGTTCGACGTCTTTGAAATCTTCGTCAATAGGACAGGCTGCTTTGCCAATCTCATCACTGGCATCCCAGTTCTTCATGTAGACGCCCGTGACGCGGTATCCCTGCTTCTTCAGCAGCAGCGCCGCCACAGACGAGTCGACGCCACCGGACATGCCGACCACGACGTGAGGCGCCAAACGCTCGCCATCGGCCATAGTGGTCGCAGCATCGATTGCGGATGTAGCAGAAGCAGACAAGTTCATTCGGATGAGGCGAAGTGCATTGCCGCGAGCACCAAGAGAGCGACGCACGCGCAGCGGCGCTCGCCATCCACGATGTAGAATCTGCATGTCTATCGCCACTGTACTTCGATGGCCATCAGTGATCTTTAATTGATGTGGTGCACACACGCTAATGATCTTTTATAACGTGGTACACTCTATTTTTTAGGTTATGCTGGTCAATCCCATGAATACAGCCCGATCAGTCTCGAGCCGAGTGCCGAGAAGGTGTGATCCGAGAAATGCTCGTCGACCTGCTGGCTCTCACCCTTGCGCCAATGGTCAGCGGGCAAAAGTCGCAGCGCATACCGACGCAGCTGCTCCTGGGCGTACCGCTGGTTCTCGGGCACGTTGGGCAGCAGACCGGTGTAAACCACTTCGCGAGGCACCGTGCCCGTGTGCTTGTAGCTGTTGGCGTGCGGAATGCGCCAGTCGAAGAGGATCACGCTGCCTGCCTCGCAGTGGACCGGCTGGTAGCGGTCGATCACTTCGCGATCTTCCTGCATGCGGAGCGGCGAGAAATCACCCAGACAGACCTGTGGACGATCGCCATTCGCCTGCTCCAACGCGCTGCCGTGGTGCTTTGAGAAGTACGACTCGAACTCCTTGTGGAACCCTGGAACCGCTTCAAAGCCGCCTGTGTTGGGCTCGTTGTTGCTGGTGAGCACAGTGATGCACTGGATCGGGCGCCAGCGCGGGATCTCCTTGGTCGACTCGAAGAGCTTCGTGGGGCAGCAGTCCAGGTGCGGCGTCAAGGAGCGTTGGATCGGGCGAGACTTCTTGGTCGCGTGCATCTTGGCGATGGTATCCGGCACTCGGTAGCAAACGCGGTTGATGTACATGAATCCCTGCTTGCCGTTGAAGTCGCCGTGCGGGTGGCGGAAGTCCGGGTGGTTCTGCGCATACGTGGCGCTCCAGAGATCTGTCATGGCTGCAAACACCTTGTCATTCTCCGCGACCTTCAGGCGCCAGGACGGATAGAACAGATCCAAGATGCCGCCAGCGCCGCCAGTACTGGACAGCTTGGTCAGATGCTGGCCTGTGCCTTCCAGATCGTTGTGGTCCACGCCGTACTTGGCCAGCTCGTCATGCAGTCCTCGGCGCGCCTCTGTGATCTCCTCGGGCGTCAGCACATTGGGAATCACGACCACGCCATTGGCCATGAACTCATTAATCTGTGCATCCGTCAGGAACCGGTCGATCACCTGCGGCCGCGCGGCGTCGCCATGCACATGCTGCTCGGCCATCGGCTGCTGTCCGACCATTTCCAATAGTGGCTGCATGTTTTTGCGTCGTTAGAAATAGAAACAATTATGTTTCTAATTGATGCAATTCATTTTTCAATGAACTTGAATTGAGTGTATGATCGGTTTAGCCAGGGTCTGGCATTTTCAAGGTTGCACGCATTACTCATGCTGCGCAATGTGGTCATCATGGCCGCGAGCGGCATCGTGCTCTTCTCCAAGGAGTACGCCAACGCCATCGCCCAGGTATGACAGCATCTGCCTGCCTCTCCTCTTCTTGTGTCCTTATCGCTATGGGGACACATCGCGCTGCCACTCGCCAGAGTGGAAGAAAGCTGCTGCGATGTGTGGCTCGGCCAAGAGCTACGCTCGCACTGGATCAGACCGATCGACTGACGCTCGCTCGCTCCTCTGGATGTATGTATAGCCGCGACTCGTAGGGTCTCTGGTCACGGCCATGCTCGAGTTCTCGACCAAGACCACCGGCGCGCCGGTCTCGTACATCGAGCTGTCCTCTGGTACTTTCTTTCCCGCCCCTGATTCTCTCTCTGGCGCTTGGTCCATCGCCCTGCGCTGGTCACATGGCTCATCATCCCATCGCTCATGAATTGTTCGTGGGATCTTGCTGTTAGTCGCTGTGACCGTGGTCACGAATGATGCGCACAAGGTGTTCTGCGCCATGTTCCACGACACCGAAGACGGCGCGGCATTCGCGTCGTTCATTGCCAGCGAGATCCTGGAGGCGTTCATTGCGGAGTACGGCTCGGAGCTGGGCCAAATGGGCCACAACCTGCGCGACTTCCACCGCTTCCAGTTCCGCATCGCTACGGTCATTCGCGAATCCGTCAAGCCGCTCATCCGGAAACGTACGTGACAACATCATACGACACATGCGCTTGAGCTCACATCTCCATGCAGTACAACAGCAGCGCGGCATCATGAAGGCTATTCTGGTGGTGGACGACGCCATCTCGTACGCGACAGTGGATGTGGATCAGATCGGCGTGCTGGCCAATCTCCAGGCGTTTGTGAACTGCTCGGGGGACATGCGTACGTAGCCACCGCACTCCGCATCAGGGTTGGCTCGCTCTAACAGTGTCGCTCTCTCTCTATCAGTGTCGTTCACGGGCGATAACGTGCGGTCCATGACCATCCAGAGCACGCGGAACACTTGCATCCAGGTGCATCGGCTCGAGAACGCCGACACGTTAATAGTTATGTATAAGAAAGGAGCCAACACGACGCGCAACATCACGGCAATAAAGGATTGCGTGACAATGCTGCGGAACGGTGAGTAGTCAATGGCCAGACGGACGGACATGGAGTGCGAGTGAGTATACTGACCCTGTTTCTGCTGCATTGTAGTGTCCATCTTAGTTAGGAATCTGCAGACGGCGCGCTGAAGACGCGAGCAGTTAGGAACAAGGCAGCTCTTTATTATTTGAATGCAACTGTGCAAAATGTGGGGAGCTGGTCCTCTCCATCGCATCGCCCTGAAAGGAAACGAGCTTCCAAGGCCTCTGGAAGCGCGATACTGGGACTGCATTGGCATGCGAGGGTCTCGATCTCTCCTTCTTGGCCCAGCGCCGGTCAACAGCGTTGCTCTCTTCCTCGTGCTTGTGACAGAAAGCGCTCAGACTTAAACTCAATTTGCTTTCCAGTGATCATGGCGCTGGTCAATAGAAGGGAGAGAGGTACAGTCATACGCCAAAC
>JAADVF010000822.1:0-13036 GCA_023334555.1 Elongisporangium undulatum | reverse complement strand
CGCTCCACCGCCAACCACAGCAGCATCTCAGGATATGACTCACACAGAACCAAGCGATTGTGTCATCTGCTTTGATGGAGCGCAGTGCGTGGCTTGTCTTCCATGTGGCCACGTGGCCATGTGTATGGACTGCGCCGTCCACGTCAAGAACTCGTCACACAAATGTCCAGTATGCCGAGCCAGAGTGAGCGATATCGTGCGGATTTACCATGTCTGAACCCACAGCAGATTGTTGGTATACATACTGCATAATATAATTAACTTGTTTACTGTAATATCCGGTTTATTGTTATGACCGTGTATAACCATATATTTAGAGCTTTGTAAATTCGTATATTATATAAACACATGATATCGCTCCTTCAATAGTTGGTCTCGAAATTCAAAATTGCCATTTTCAATCAGACGTCATCGCAACGAAAGCAGCGGTCTGCAGTGCTCCGGGCTATGGAAGCTAGCGCGCGACGGCGGTGCGCTCGCTCTGCGTGAAGGCATCGCACGCATTCCGCATGAGACCAAGGCCTCGTCTCTCGACTGGAGGGACCAAGCTAATGCTCGCACGCCCATGGCCATGACCGCACTCATGGGCCATTGCGAATGCGCCGCGATCCTGCTGGACGCAGGTGCAGACCCGAACCTAGCCGGTCGCGATGGGATGACCCCACTGCATATCGCAGCGAAGAGAAACAATGCAGCGATTGCGACGCTGCTGTTGGCAAATGTTCGAGTGGATTGCAACGTGGCCGACACTCGAGGCTTCACGCCTTTGCTTCTAGATGCAGAATCGGGTCGCGCTCAACTGCTGGTGGTTCTTCTGCAAAGCGATCGAATTGATTTATTCGCTGTTCACGAGAAGAGTGGACTCGATGCTCTGCATATCACTCGCAAAGCGTGCAGCAAAGCAAGTGATAATGATCGTCCCCGATTCAAGCAGTGCCTATCGCTTGTCGATAAGGTAAGCATGTCAACAATGCGCTTGGACAGATATATTCCAGCTTCTAATGCCAATTTGCTGTATGCATTTGATGAACGCAGCGACTACTCCTTCGCTCTGGTTTCCTGTTCGTGTTTGATCATTCTAATGCAGACAGAACATGGATCTGGGGGCGCACTCTTGAATATGCTGGTTTGAGTTGCGTGCATTGAACGGCTTTGTGTGGGAGCAAGATCGAGAGGAGAGGCGAGTGATGGGTGAGCAATTGGAGCTAATGGTTAAAGAGCGAATGCGTCAGGCGCAAGAGGAGAAGCGAGATTTGCAGGAACGCAAAGAGCAAATGGTGCGAGAATGGATGCAATACGAGCAAGAAAAGCAGATGTAGCTAAAGGCGGCGATAGTTGGGAGGACGAGAGTACCAAGAAATGTAGTTGCAGAGTCGCCAGATCGTTCGTGTGCCGGAAGAGTCCAGAACGTTGGTTGGGCAGGTATATAAACTGCTTCATTTGCTTCGGTGTCAGTCGTGACGCAATCCCGTGCGGGCATGTTGGAGCTGTGCTGAGCAGGTCTACCAAACACACAAGCCAGTTTCCTGGGTGTGTTGTCCACAGCCAAAGGAAAGAATTCACGTGCAATCGCCAATTCCATTCTTCATCAAACACAGAACAAATGTACCCACAACCCATGCTTTTCGGATCTGAGTTTGAACCCACAGATACTAATGGATATCGGATACTTGGAATCACTCACTCTCGTGGCTCCTCATTCGCACTCTATCTTCTCTCCATGGGCAACGAAAGCAGCAACCAGCAGCAGCTCTCCGGCATCTGGACTCTCGCACGTGACGGGGATCCAGGCGGACTCCGTGACAGTGTCGATCGAATTGCTATATTGCCACCAGCGGAAAAGGCCTCGTACATCGACTGGCAAGACAAAGCTAATGGGCGCACGCCCTTGGCCATGGCCGCTGTCATGGGCAAAGCCGAATGCGTCGAGGTCCTTCTGAACGGCGGCGCCGATGCGAGTCGTGTGGGTCGCGATGGTATGGGCCCATTGCATCTCGCAGTAAAGAACAACGACGTGGCCATTGTCAATCAGTTGCTGAGAACCAGACGAGCGGATTGCAACGTGGCTGATGCTAGAGGACGTACACCGCTGCATCTGGCCGCAGCTCTAGGTCACGCCCAAGTGCTCCAAGCGCTGCTAAACTCTGATCGAATCAATGTTTTCGCTCGCCAGAAGAAGAGCGACATGAACGTACTGCAGCTCGCTCGTAAATCACGCATCAAGGCGAACGCAAAGGATCGTTCTCGATTCAAGGATTGTCTAGCGTTGGTGGAAAAGGTGAGGACATCGGCAGACCCTGACCATGGATAGACTCGTAGTACTCACGCTTTGACCTGGTCGAGCAGCGGCTTCTTGTAGGATCTGGCCACTTGCTCAAGCGCGTGGATCCGCAATCTACCAGCAATTGTGATTGGGAAAAGCGGTACGGATATGGTGAAATGCGGTTTGCGATCTCACTCGATGGGAGCTCATGTCTCTGTCTTGTTTGCGCAGCAACTACCAAGTGTTTCAGACAGAGAACCCGCAGATTACGGATATCGCCTTCTACCTCAAAACGTCAGAAACTCCCAGGTAGTACTATTGATAAAGCCGGCTTATCGCACGGTCGTGGGGATCAACCTGCCTACCTGACGCCTGCTTCACAGCATAGAGATGACGTATTACAGCACTGAGCCAAGTGGAAATGATGGGCAGGCCTCGTTCCGATTCGTTTTACGAGCTTACGTCACAACCAAAAACCGCACGAAGCTAGTGGATTTCGAGTGTGCTGCTTCAAGCGCCGAGGATCTGGCGTTCTGGGTCAATTTACCGCAAACCCTGCAGGTGATGCGTTGATATGAAGCTTTAGGCTAAGGGGCGAGTGACTTATATTGGACTCATGACTAGACCTTGAAGCGTTCACGTCCAGAATGGCTGTATCAGCAGCGCGAAATGCAAGCTCGATTGGACCAGATGAACCGAGTCCAAGAAGAGAAGCAGCGACTGGAGCGAGAACGAGTGAAGCGGATGCGAATTAGGATGGAGGAGGCAGCCCACGAGAGCCGGGCGCTTGAAGAGCCGCTTCCTGTGGAGTCGCAGTCAAACTTCCCGGACAACAAGCACCAGAACCCCGCCGAACGCAATGGAAGCAGTACCGACTGCCTCGTTTGCTTGGATGCCACGCGTGATTCGATCTGCGTCCCGTGTGGTCACATGGCCATGTGCATGAACTGCGCTGGGCACATTCAGCACACGACCCACAAGTGCCCGGTGTGCCGCGCCAGCATCCAGAGTATCATGAAGGTGTTCCAGCCGTGAGGCTTTTCTCTTCAACAAGGAATCAGATTGTTGTGATTTGATTACCAAAACATGGTGTGAGTTGGGCTTGGAACGCCAATTGTGGTCGTTCCTGGTGAACCTGCCCCCAATTGTGGCCTGGAACTGGTTTTGTTGCATTGTTCAGCGTATCCACAGAGTATCACCTGGACCCACAACACAACCCACTCGGATCTGTGCTTGAACCCACAGATGAACTAGGCAACTTGGATTCACTTCATGACCCTCAGCCTTCTGGCTCCACATTCGCCATCTCTCTCTCTCCATTGGCAACGAAAGCAGTAGTCAGCGGCAGCGCTCTGGCATCTTGACCTTCGCGCGTAATTGAGATCGAGGGGCACTCATCGCACGCCTTGCCAGCCTTGCGCTGGCGGAGAAGGTCTCGAACGTCGACTGGCAAGACAAAGTCTACGTGATTATTTGGTTCCATTGCTCCATATACAGTGGTACCATGTACCCATAACCCATCCTTTGAACCCAGAGACTGTGTTGTGGATACTTGCTTGGGTTCACCCTCACTCTTCTCGTTCACAAACTCTCTCCCTCTCCATGGGCAACGAAAGCAGCACGCAGCAGCAGCAGCGCTCCGGTATCTGGACTCTCGCGCGCGATGGACGCCCAGGCGGACTCCGTGCCAGTATCGATCAACTTGCTGGGCTGCGGCCGGCGGAAAAGGCCGCGTACATCGACTGGCAAGACGAGGCCGATCGTCGCACGCCACTGGCAATGGCCGCTCTCATGGGAGCAGTCGAATGCGTCAGAATGCTACTGATCAATGGTGCAGATGCGAGTCTTGTCGGTCGCGATGGCATGGGCCCACTGCATCTCGCAGTCAAGAGCAAGGGCATTGCCATCGTCAATCTGCTGATGAGGAACAGACGAGTGGATTGCAACGTGGTTGACGCCAGAGGATATACTCCACTACATCTGGCCGCCATTCTAGGCTACGCTCAAGTGCTCCAAGCCCTGTTGGCTTGTGAACGAATTGATGTGTTCGCTCGCCACAAGAACAATGGTCTGAATGTGCTGCAGCTCGCTCGCAGAGCCTACCTCAAGGCAAATGCAAGCGATCGGCCCCGATTCAAGGAAAGTATGACGCTGGTGGAGAAGGTGAGAGTACATACCAAGGAGCTGGTTGATCGCACTTGCACTCACGCTTTGATTTATTTGATTGAACAGCGGTTGCTTGTAGCATCTGGCTACTTGTTCGAGTTCGTCAATCGTCAATCTGCCAGCAAGTGTGCTTGGAAAGAGCGGTACGATGGGATTGAATATCGGTTGTCATCTCATTCGATCGGAGCTCATAGAGAGATGTCCCTCTTTGTAGCAACTACCGAGTGTTTCAAACCGAGAACTCGCAAATCGTGGATATCGCGCTCTATATCGAGGACTCGGAAGTGCCCAGGTACGAAAGCCAGCGCTTACATTGCACGACCCGAGGGGACTCTTCTGGCTGACTGACACTTGCTGTTGTCTGTTGATTTACTCCTACTAGCGCTAAGATGACGTACTACAGCACTCGTCCGAGTGGAATGTTTGCCCAGCCTTTGTTCACGGAATTCCGGTTCCGATTCGCTTTACGTGCTTACGTCACAACCAAAAACAATGCCAAGCTGGTGGATTTCGAGTGTGCGGCTTCAAGCGCCAAGGACCTGGCGTTCTGGTTCAATCTGCCGCAAACCCTGCAGGTGATGCGTTGATATGAAGCCTCGCTTTGGGGGGCGAGTGGCTGATACTGACGATATTGGGCTTATCAGACACTGAAGCTTTCGCATCCGGAATGGCTGCATCGCCAGCACGAGATGCAAGTGCGATTGGACCAAACGAACCGAATCCAAGACGAGAAGCGGCGACAGGAGCGAGAATCCGTGGAACAGATGCGGGCTCGGAGAGAGGAAGCGGAACACGAGACGCAGCAGTCACTCGAACAACTCTCGATCCCACTTCTTTTGGCGTGTCCAGACTATCAGCACCAGGTGCAGTCGGCAGCTCCAGCGCCACCAACCTCAAGAGACCACCACCAACACAGCCACGCAGGCCCCGACGGAGCCAGCACCGATTGCCTCGTCTGCCTGGATGCCGTTCGCGACTCGGTCTGCGTCCCGTGTGGCCACATGGCCATGTGCATGAGTTGTGCGGAGCAGATCCATCGCACGACCCACAAGTGTCCGGTCTGTCGCGCCGGGGTCATGAGCATCGTGAAGGTTTTTCACCCGTGAGGTTTTTATTCAACTTATTATAGATATGTTTCCAAAAGGAGGTGTGTTTTGGAGTGAGTTGCTCTACCAATTCCGGGTGCAATTGGCGCCACGTGCGTGTTCGTGCGTGTCTGGGATGTAAGCTGCACCTGGATCGCATGGAGGTCTTCTTTGTGCGCTAGCAGCTGCAATGAGAAGCGTATGTTGCCCATGGGCAGTGACTTGGCGACTGCCTGATTTCAAGGCGGCTAATTTGTATAATGCCTCCTGGTGCACAATTCAAGTCCAGAATCCACCCGCCACTGGACCCACAGCCCATGATTTGGACCCACAGATGTTCCGGACCCTCATCAGCCTTCTGGCTCCACACATTCGCATTCTCTCTCTTGTCATGGGCAACGCTTGCAGCAGCCAGCACGACAAGGCCTTTTCTCTCTACGCGGGCAACACACGCAGCTGTCGGCACCAGAAGGTGCGGAAGACTTCGGCAGCAGACACTGGCATGGGCTGATCGATCGCATTTACGCTCACGCCTGTGATGATCTGGTGGAGCAGCGGCTGCTCCTACGGTCTGGCTGCTTGTTTGAGTGGGTCAATCCTCGATCCCCCAGCAGCAGTGTCTGGAAGAAGCGGTACGGATCGGATGCATGTCGCTAACGCCGTCTCACTCGATCGGAGCTCATGCACTAGCTGTGCTCTTTGAGCAGCTATTACCAGGTGTTTCAGACAGAGGACCCGGACATTCTCGTGATCGATTTCCACGAGAACGACTCGAAAAGCCCCAGGTAGTTGTGCCTATATGATAATGCCATTGAACTGCCCGACTGACTGACCGCTTGCTGCTGCTGCTCTGTGGATGGGACAGCGTGGAGATGACGTACTCCAGCACTCGGCCTTGCGACTATCCAAAGAAGTGGTTCGCAGAATACGAATTCCGATTCAGTCTGCGCAGCCACATCACGACCAAAACTTCCCCGAAACTTCTGATGGCGTTCGAGTGCGCAGCGTCAAACGCCGACGATCTGGCGTTCTGGGTCAATCTGTCGCAAACGCTGGAGGTGCGCTGAGGTCGTTCCTGTGAGGACTGGGCTTTGGCAAATGATTGATACTGTTGATCATGGCCAGACGTTGAAGCGTTCGCATCCAAAATTCCTGCGTCGGCAGCACGAAATGCAAGCGCGATCGGGCCAACTGAACCCACGCGAAGAAGAAAGCCAGCGGCTGGAGCGGGAGCGAGCGGAACATACGCCAGTTCAAGGTGAAGAGGCGCCAACGCTCAAACAAGAAGAACCTTCGACCGCGCTTCTTGAGGAGTCGCGTTCAGCGTCAACAGATAAAAGGCACCAGGAACAATCGACCGCTCCAGCGCAAACAACGTCCAACGACAACAATGGAGGCGGCACGGACTGCCTCGTCTGCTTGGATGTCGTGCGCGATTCGGTCTGCGTCCCGTGTGGCCACATGGCCATGTGCATGAGCTGCGCGGAGCAGATCCATCGCACGACCCACAAGTGCCCAGTATGCCGCGCTGGTGTCCAGAGCATCGTGAAGGTTTTTCAACCATGAGGTTTTTTATTCAACCATGTAATCAGATTTTTTTTTTCATGGAAAATTGACAAAACGAGGTATATCTGTGGGGTCGTTTTGCCAAATGCGGGCATCATTCTTCCAGCGTTTTGCCACCCACACGGTGATGGATGCGATGGCAGCCAGGCTCATGGATAGAGGCGGCAGTCGCCAAGTCTCGCTCCATGGGCAACGCACGCTCTTCACTACAGCAACAGCTCTGGCGGCTGGCGCAGAAGGGTGATCTTCAGGCGCTGCGCACGGCGTTGGCGCAGCTCACACCGCAGACACGCACCGAGTTCCTCGAGTGGACGGACCCTCTCGACCGCTGGACACCGCTCGCGATTGCCACGGTGAACGGCCACGTGGCCTGCGCACGCGCTTTACTAGCAACAGGCGCGAATGCGAACGCCAAGGGCGTCGGTGGACGTACGCCACTGCAACTGGCGATTGGTAGAGACAACGCAGAGCTCGTGCGGCTGCTGATTGAATCCGGGGCCGACGTGAATGCACTTGATGCACGCGGCCGCACACCACTGCTGCTGGCTGTGCGCCTGGGCAGCCACGCCGGCGTGAAAGAGCTGATCCAAGCGCCCGAGATCGACGTGTTTGCCTGCAATGCCTTCACTGGAATGGATGCGTTCAAGAGCGCACGCCATTGCTATATGAAAATGGGCCTTTCCAACCGACTGAACCACAAAAAATGCCTAGAGCTGATTGAAAAGGTACTTCGCTTTGATCTGGAGGCTTCTTTTACCCAAGATCAGTGCTCACATTGTTAAGTTTGTTGACTACAGAGGCTGCTGGTGCGCCTGGGGTGGATCTTTCAGGCCACGCAATCCAGTCCGTCATCATCCAAATCGTGGACCAAACGGTAATACGAGTGCTCTGTAGCAACGCAACGCAAGGCTTGGCCCAGGTCCTGACTATGTGTCTTGCCAGGTATTACATGGTCTTCCGTACAGCCGACTCGAACGCTGTGAGGATCGACCTATTCGACGTCAAGCCTGGAGGCCGCCCACCGCCTCGGTAAGAGCATTGGCATCACATTCGCTGCGAGGTCTTGCATTGTTCTCACAATACATTTGAACTGATCTTCTTGGTCCGTAGCTTGACGCTGGTGTACCATGCGTCTGACCGGATCCAAGCGATCGTTCCAACAGAGAGCACTAATAACGAAGATCCAGTATTTGGCTTCACATTTCGTGGCTGTCAGAAGTCCCAGACCCAAGAGCCAAAGAGCTTCGAGTTTGCAGCCCTGAATCAACAGGAGTTTGGCTTTTGGACAAGCTTTCCAGCATCCTGGCAGGTGCGTTTGCGTTGCGCTCATCTGATTATACTATTGTGGTATTTACTCTCTGTTACTCTAAAGCCTGAAGATTCTACTGCAACAGTCGACTCCAATTCTTCACAGAGCCACCAACTGCCAAGAAGCCACGAGACTTCACAAGTGCCTAAAGCCTCTGTGCCTATGCCTGAAGAAAACGAACTCCGGCATGTGTCTTCTGCTCGTTATGTGCGGCTGGATGTACCCGAGTCGCCAAGTTCATCAGAGCAGAAGTCAACCAGTTGCGTGGTATGCTACGATGATGTGCAATCCGTTGTCTGTGTCCCCTGCGGCCACGTGACGATGTGCATGCGCTGCGCAAACCAAGTGATGAATTCAACGCGCAGATGTCCAGCCTGTCGAATGCACACGCGCGAGGTTATCAAGATCTTTCGCCTTTGATTGGTTGGAGGAATCCAGATCATTATTATGAAGAGAGCGGATGAACCAATATATATTGCAACATGGAGTCTACTATCAGCTCTCAGTCCAATGCTTTTGGAACGATGTAGGTCTACAGAGTAGCAGATATCGCTTTCAGCCATTGCGCATCGTGAGCAATTCGCATCAGCTTCCCGGTCTCCGCGCCGTGCGGCCACGCGATCTCCGGATTCATAAATGTCGGGTACTTAAATGGCGGGTACGTAGTCTTGCCATCTCTTCCTGTCCAATCGATTCCTGCATCAATCAGCACGACTAGGCTGCTCGCGGGAACCCACATGACGTTGCCCTCTCGGAGATCTCCATGGACAAACGATTCATTGTTGAGCGTGGTCTGGATCTGCAGCAATTGATCATGAGCTGCTGGGAGGTCATTGGATTGATCAATAAGTATCAGCGAAAGCTTTTCCATGAACACAAAGATCCAGCCGCTGGGTAAAATCTCGTGATACAGTAATGCGGGTGTGAACCCAGCGTTGGCGCAGTAGACATGCACGTCCTTCCCGTATCGCTTGGCGAATTTCACGATGTATTCCTTCCCATTGATAGAGTCTTCTACCACAAACACGTATCGTCGAACCACTCGAACGTATTGCAGTGTGGTCTTGACTGCACGGATCCAGGCCGTGTCTTTATACGGGAATTGCAATAGATCCAGTCGAGTAGAGCTATCGGAATTGCCCGCGTAGCTGAAATTCATCAGTCAACTCGATCATCTCGGTCTTCAGGGAAGCGCACACTCGAGCTAACATCACCATCAGCCATTCATTGTCGAAAAAGAGCAGTGGAAAGCTCATCACCAAAGGCTCGCAGATAGCGGCTTCGTCACTGACATTGACAATTCCAAACACGCTAATGAGCGGTCCACAGATATCCACCAAAAAGCACGGGAACTGTCGATCAAGCTCCTGGGGCAAGTGCTTCATGTAGCAAGCAACATTTTGCATAGTGGGGTCGCCGCCGCCGTCTTCCTTTTGCAGTATGCACTGCACATTCATCAGCAGCGTATCGCTGAGCCGATAGGAAGAGCCATCCGAATGCGAATCCTCAGGTGAGATGGACGAATGTTCATCCTCTGGAACAAGATAGCACGAGAGCAGATATCCCGTGCTTTCTCAGCCAACGCGGCTTCCGTTTCTTCTTTTTGGATTGTTAGGTATATTAGGGTCTTTAGCATAGATCACCAACAGCCGACTTGACAGACAAAGGAGAGAGATGGTGACCGCCTCCGAAGGAAGCGGTCACCAAGCAGCCGAAAGCTATCATGCGGTGCACATGCGTGCGCTGGAGGGACTTTAGAGTCCTTGTAGACGCTCCGATATCCATTGATCCGCATCGTTGGATAAGTGTTGGGCGACTTGAATGAGTTGCTTGTTTCTCGTGGGGAAAAGGCTTTCCGCACTCGATTTGGCGTCCATGGCTTGGTTGGCCAGGAAGTCCGCCATCTTGTTGTGGTGCCTGTAGTGATGGATCCAGTGACGGACCCGGATGGGTGCGTTGATTCGCCTAGCTCGGATCCCTTGTGCTGCAGGCTTCCGTTTCTTGGAGCGAGGCCATGCTTTCGCACAGCTTGGGTGCGAACTCGCAGTCTGTGTTGGACACTTGGATCGACTTGCAGTTCTCTCGAACCGCGCGAAGGTTTCATTAAAAAGTACCTGCAGAAGCGGAGTCTAGTCGTTAGAGCGTGGGATGCGATGGCACCCAATCTGGTCATCCAATTTCCTGAGCCACGCTACCCAACCGCCAAGACCAGTGCATTGCGCAAACGAAGATGGAGTGATCGCGTTCCCAATATCAGCCAGCCTTCCTCTTCTTCATATGTTGGTCAGTTGGAACTTCCACAAGCGCGTGGATCTCGCTCCAATTTGGCTCGACTTGCTCTCCAAGGCAGTTGCCATCCATGATCTACGCCATCGGGTTTTATGTTGGCAAACAAGGACTCGATCTCTTCCTGCGGCACGGCCTCCGCTTCGGTCAAGTACCTTCTTTCCTCGCCAAGTACAGCTCCAGCTCAGCCGCATCGCAGGCGATTTGACTGCTGTTCTCGGTCTTGATCAACCGCTTCAGCTTCATCACAGTCGTTCTCCCATCCACATCTACAGAGAACGGGCTCCTGGAGCCCACGAGATCGCATGAAAGCTCCGGCATGTTGAACTCACGAAACAGAATAATACAATATCGGGATTTAATTTTTCCTGAGAATATTAGCTCAAAATACCAGAACACGGTAGGTTTAATGCCAATTGCGATGAAAGTATGGCAAGCAATGACGTGATATCGGAGCACCAATTGGGAAACCAGCCCTCTAAAGCCTCTCCCATGGAGCCTGGGCAAGAGCTCTCCGAGGGCCTCCCATCATAGGTATAGCGCATGCGCCTCATTGACGTCAGGGCCTTCCGACAGAGCGCGTCTGTGGGTTCAGAGGAGGGTTTTATGTGCCGCTCCCACCCCTTTGCTGCACAGCAGATCCCACCCAATCGCCAGCGCATTCAACTCTCGCCATGGGCAACGCCAGCAGCTCAAGCGCCACGCAGCAGACGCTGGCCGTCTGGATGCTAGCCCGCGATGGCGACTCGACCGCTCTCGCCGCTGTCATGGAGCAGCTGCCGCCTGAGCTCAAGGCCTCGTACCTCGACTGGGTCGACCAGGCCGACCAGCGCACACCAGTGGCCATGGCCACGCTTCTGGGTCATATCGATTGTCTCAAGCTGCTGCTGGAGGCCGGTGCAGATGGCAATCGTGTCGGTCGGGACGGCATGGGGCCGCTGCATCTGGCAGTCAAGGCAGACAATCAGGAGATCACGAGGCTGCTGTTGATGAGCGCACAAGTGGATTGCAATGTGGTCGATGCGCGAGGATACACTCCACTGCTGGCGGCTGCGGCTGACGGCCGAGCAAAAGCCCTGGATGTGCTGTTGCAATACGACCGCGTTGATGTGTTCGCTTGTCAAGAGAAATCTGGTCTGGATGTGATCGGAATCGCGAACAAGGCGTTCAAGAGAGCGTCTGCGATAGATCGTGACACACTGAAATCGGCCTTGGAGCTGGTGGAAAAGGTAAAGCTGGAGCTCATTGCCATGACCAAGGGTCTGTGCTCTAACGCATTGTCTTGGTGGCACAGCGACTGCTGGTTCGAGCTGGATACTTGTTCGAGTACTGTAACACATCCGTCCTGCCAGACAGCCAAATGCTTTCCAAGTATTTCGATTTGAAAGACACCAAGAGCTGGAGCTGGGAGAGGCGGTAGGAACAAATCGTGGTCTGTTCCTCGTCTCAGCAATGGTGCTAACTGCATGGTTGCTTTCTTTGTAGCAATTACCAGGTCTTCCGAACGGCAGATCCAGAGAGCGCGAGAATCCTGTTCTATCACATTGGATCGGAAACGCCAAGGTACGCCATTAGACGCGTGGAACTTGGAGCGAGCGAGACGACTGACGAAGCCATTCACATGGCCGCTCAATAGTATGGAGTTCACGTTGAAGGATGTGCGGAAGTCTGCGGGTGCGTACAGGTATCCGGCTTCGTTTCGTGAGCGAGGACGCACATTTACTCTGCGCGGTATCCCGACCAAGAAGCACTCGACTGCGCAGATCTTCGAGTGTGCTGCCTCGACCATAGCGGACATGGAGTTTTGGAGAAATCTGCCTGGAAGTTTGCAGGTGACAGAAGAAGACCATTGCTTTCTTGTAGTTTGTATAGCGAACTGACTGTGCGACGATTGCTTCGCTAGACATCCAATAGACCAGAGCCTGGGAATAGAACGATCTCAGATCAAGAGATAACAGCATACCAGCCTCACCCAGAGCCTTTGCACCAAGATACACGTGAGAGTCAATCTCAGGAAGCTTCGTTGGATGAGCGAAGACATCACCCAGAACGGTCGGAGCACACACAGCCACAACAAGGCTCCGATCAAGGTACGCTAGCACCTACGAAAATTCTGACAGAATGCGAAGCACCACCGCATCCATCGGCTTCAAGATTCGACGATACAAGCGTTGAGGAACAACCATCAGCAGCTCAACCTCCTGTCAGCAACCAGAGCATCGACTGTATCATCTGCTTTGATGCTGCTCAGAGCGTGGCCTGCGTTCCATGTGGCCACATCGCCATGTGCATGGACTGCGCTCAGCAAGTGCAAAGCACCACGCGTGTGTGTCCAGTCTGCCGCGCGTCTGTCCAGGACAT
>JAADVF010000821.1:0-13053 GCA_023334555.1 Elongisporangium undulatum | reverse complement strand
CCCCCCCCCCCCCTTCCGCCCAGAGGCAGGTAAGGAGCTGGGCGGTTGAAGAATGAGAGTGCACCACGGCGTTGTAAAGGGCCAGTGCCCGAGGTTTTTTAGGAGGAATGATTGAAGCCGCCGTCTTGAAAGCCAAGGGCAGAACCTGCGGCTGCTCTATCTACAGGTAGGAGTATGAAGCATATGCACGATGCCGGCATTGATGGCGCAGGCTGTTTTCATGCTACGGGTGCTAGAGATACGTCATTGGATGCGCCTTTGAACCAGCTATCGGATATGGTCCTTATCAATATCCGGGCTACATGCCCAGCCAGCGCATGCGCCGCTTTCGCTTGACACTTGGCTGGGGCATTGTTTGCGGTTGGGCGACCCAGCCCCACGGGGGCGATTTTAGCCTCAGGATGGGGCATATAAATAGCCCCACGGGTTTGTTGTTGCTGATTGAGAGGGTGGGTCCTACGGTGGGTGGGTGGCGGCCCCCTCTGGTAACCGCTGCGCTCCATTCTGGGGATGGGAACGGGCCGCAGTAGCAGAAAACAGCAGAGAAAGTGCCAGTTTGGAAACCCACACAAAATCCAGCGCAGCTTGATTGGTGGAATCTTAATACATCCACCAATCAGGGCACAGATTCACGAAACGGCGAGGTTTTTCCAGGTCCCCATTCCCGTATGTGTGCGTTTGTGCCTCTGTGTGCTCCTCCCCCCGTGGCCTCAACTTGGGCGGGAAGAGAAAAGGGGGAGCCTATAAATACAGGTAAGGAGCCCTGGGGAGCCCTGGAATCAGAAAAAGACATGCACGCGAAAAAACCTCGGAGAGGCCGAAAATAGGTCTGGTAAATTTACCAAACTAGACACTCCATCAGCTCAGTCTGGGACCATGGCGGAGCAGCAACCCCCAGCAGCAGCGACTGCGGAGCCCAAGGCCGCCAAAGCGCCGGCGCACTATGAGGACCCGGAGGGGCTGTTCAAGACCGTCTGTCGGTCTTTCATGAACAAGAAGTGCACGCGCGGAGCCTCCTGCAAGAATGTGCACGACCGCAGCCTCTGCGTGTCCTTCTGGCGCTCCGGCAACTGCAAGTTCGGAGAGGAATGCAGACGCAACCACTTTGTGACCATCACGCCTGCGGCTTCGCCTGAGAACGGCACGACGGACGCGGAGACTTCCGAGACGGAGCAGGTGGCTACTGCCAAGAAGCAGTCGCAGCCTGCGGCTAAGGACAGGAAGAAGAAGGAGAAGAAGCAGCAGCAGCCGGGCAAGAAGGACGCGGCCACTCCTGCGGCGGCCGAGGACGGCGCCAAGGACAAGCCCAAGGACGTCAAGAGCAAGGACAAGAAGCGCAAGGACAAGCGTCCGACCAAGAAGAACACGGAGTGCTTCGAGCCCATGACCAAGCCGGTGGATTTGCGCATCACGTACGATCTCGGCTCGGCCAAGGATACTTTCTCCACGTCCTTGACCACGCGCGACGTGCTGCTGGCGCCCAATCTCTTCAGCGACTTCAAGAAGGGCGAGCTGTACGCCAAGCTGGTCTCGGAGCTGGAGTCCTGCGGCGTGCCGCAGGAACGTCTGCTCAAGATGTGGCACGGCAATGAGAAGATCGACGGCACGCATTTGATCGCGGACGACAAGACCCGCTGGAAGACCAACTGCCCGACGTTCGACTTGGTCATCGACCGCATCAAGACGTTTTTCAGTCTCTCGGTCAAGGCCACGCGCTTCAACTGGTACAAGGACACCTCCCAGTGGAAGCCGTTCCACTTTGACGCGGCCGCCGTCAAGCCCGAGATCGCCGCGATCCAGAACTTTACGGTCGGCGTCTCGTTCGGGGCCACGCGCGACGCCGCCTTTGAGCACGCCGGCAGCAAGACCGTCGTGAGCATTCCGCAGCCGGACGGGTGTGTGTACGCGTTCTCCAAGGACACCAACATCATCTGGCGCCACGGCATTCTGCAGGATGTGCCTGTGCGCGACGAAGGCCGCATCTCGGTCATCGCGTGGGGCTGGATCGATGGCATGGTGAACCCGGCCGCCACGGTTGAACCCTCTTCCGAGTGATCCGCATCCTCCTCATAGCTTAGCTCAGCCACACAACTACTACGTGGCATTAAAAGTCTCTAAGAAACTCCGCTTCTTACAAGCTGATTGCACAGAACTTGCGCCCGCTGCTGCTGCTGCTGGTTGTCGTCTGACTCACGGTCGCGCCGTTCAGCTCCGCCAGAATGGTGTTGCGTTTGTCCTGCAGCTCCGGTCGACGCGCGAGCTTGCGCTTCTCCTGCGGCGAGGGCTCTTGCTGCCCCTGTTCCTGGTCTCTGAATCTGGCCTCCAGTCTGTCGATCTCTTTGAGCAGCTTGTTGATCTTGCTCAGCTCGGTCTTCAACTGCGCCTTCTTGTCCACTGGCTTGTCCTCGGGAAGGCTCGAGACCTTCTGCTCCTTCGGCTCTGGTCTGGCAACCTGTTCTCGCGGCTCGCGCTGTTTCCTGGGGCTGCGTGGAGCAGCAGCAGCGCTCCGCTTCCAGAGCCTGCCATCGTCTGCTCTCGGTTTTCGTTCGGCGCCTGCGGACTGCGCACTGCGATCGCTCAACGACAGACCCGACAGCGATATGGCGTCGGCCGCACTGGTCTCCTGCTTGGCCTCTTGCTCACGCCTCTACACATGAATCAATCACGGGCTTCATGTTCATTCCATGGCCAATTACACAGACTTAATTCACATCGAGCCGCCTTCGTACGCGCTGCGCGATGGTCTTGTACCGTGGGACCTCCTCTTGCGGCACATAGCCCGCTCGGATGCGGATGGCCTTGCGCACGGACCCGTCCGCGCGTCTGGACTCGGGAACGACCACCTGGCCGTCCGCAGTGCGCACGGCGTCCGACGGCATCGCAGAGCTGCTCGCCATTCTGGTTCTTGCGGGACTGCTGGTCAAATGTCCCCAGTCCAAGGAAGAGTGCTGGTCGTCGTACCATCATTCTGCGAGCTCACTCACAGAGTCGCCGAGGGGTAGCGCATGACGTCGGCGGCCAGCAGGTCGTTGCTCATGGCGCGTACGACGCTGGACGAGCGGCTCGTGCGCGTGCCGTACGGAGGGTCTGGTGCGTGCACCTCCATGGAGGACTCGATGTCCGTGGGTGTGAACACGACCGGATGGCGCGGCGTGGCGCTCTGCAGCGACTTCTTCTTGGCGCGGTAGGCCGCGCAGGACCCGGCACAGCCGACGATGCCCAGGAGCAGCGCCGCGAAGAACAGCGGGCTCGTGAAGATGTCGCCCATTGATGTCTGCGCAGAGCTGCTGCTGGGGTCGCTGGCGTTGCTGGCTGAGCCCACGGCGGTGCCATTGCTCTTCGTGGAGCCCTCGGCGCTGTGATGAGCTTGGCTCTGGGACGAGGAAGCATCATCCATACTAGCAGCGTCCATTGACGATGACAGCGAGCCTGAGCCTGAGCTGGATTGCTCGGTTGAGGTGGATCCAGACGCCGAGAGCGGGTGGGCTGAAGAGCTGCTGCTGGGCGCTTGCAGACCGCTGTTGCTGTTGCTGGAAGCGACAGCGGAGGAAGATGATGCGATCGCGGGCGCCTGGCTGGTCGCAATTATCGGCGGCTGCGAGAAGCTCTCCTCTGTTGCTGGAGCTGGTGATGTCGAGCCACTCTCCATGGACGATGGCGTTGAGCTTGAAGTCGAGCTGGGTGAGGCAGTGGAGGAGCCAACGCTGGACTCTGACGGTACGGATGTTGTGGACTGAGTCTGTGGGCTTTGGTAAGGACTTGCTATCTGTGAAGCGCTAGAGTCCGTTGCCGTTGTTGCTGTAATGGTGGTGGTGTCAGTGGTTGTCTCTGTTGTTGATGTTGTGGATGTAGACGCTATTGATGCCGATCCCGATGTCGCAGTCGCTGGCGATGCCGATGGTTCTGGCGCTGATGATACCGCTGGAGCTGCCGTTGTTGATGAAGCAGCTGATCCTGATGCCGTCGTCGGTGTCGTTGCTGATGGCGATGCCACAGATTCTGATCCAGACGTCACGGCTGTTGGCGCAGTGGTCGTTCCTGATCCTGACGATGCGATTGACGTTGGGGCTGTCGATCCCGACGTCGAAGTCGATGCTGACGCCGAGTCGTTGGGGGTCGACGAACTGCCATTGGCCGTCGTTTGGCACTGAACGAGCCCATCCAAGCCGCTGCTTGACCCAGAAGAAGAGCGCACGACGTTTGAGCAACTCACTTTGGCTCCTTGTGAGGATCCCGCAGTCGCAGAACCAGATCCAGAAGACTGCGCAAATGCCGTGGTGGTCATCGTCGTCGAAGTGATCGTAGTATCTGAGACTGAAGCCGATGATGCTTCCCCGAGATTCCTGGATCTTTCCACGGCCGCGGTTCCATCGCCGCGACGTATCCGGGGTCTTGGAGCTGATACGGGTTGCGTCTGCGTGACTCGCTCAGTGGTATCGACACGGACGCACTCGCCGCTCTCTAGTGAGATCGTGTTCTCCGTCGTGGCTCCAGACTGCGTCGTGATCGTGAGCCGAACGCGCGTCAGGTCCAGATCCTGCGCGTCCTTAATGGAGTAAAAGAGCCCCGGGAACTCTCGCGCGGCCTCGACGCCGTTGATCGCGATGCTTCGGATCGGCTCTGCTGGATTCACTGGCTGGATAGCCAGCGAGGCCTGAGTCGAACGCCCTCTTCTCAAGCAGACCTGGAAGCCCAAGTCCGATGCCTCTGGACAGCGCACGAACCGCCATTGGACCTCATACCGAACGTCGGAATCGCTTACAGATCCTGCTGTGAGCGCCTGGAACACGCTGGGAGACAATCTCAGATCGCCGTGTTGGCAGTCGCGGCACCAGTCCACGACATGGACGATCTCCCTGGACGAGTCGGCCCCGCACCAGACCTCGATGCACTGGCCGCAGTAGTGACTGCCTCCCCACTGGAGGTAGTTCATCGCTGCGAAGCGCGTCTCAGCCGCTGCCGGCCAGCGGACGATTTGACAGCTTCCTGAAGCAGGCGTTTGCAATGCCGGACTCGCGTGACCAGTGAACTGCTCCTGGGCGGCGCTACCCAGGCCGAGAGCGAGCGACGTCAAGAGCCAGGCTCTCGTTCTCGCTGCGAGGGCCATGAGAGAGCGAGCGAGCGAGAAGCTGGCTGGTTGTACTCGTGGGCGAGTGGAAATATGGAAGTAGTGGTGCAGACTAAGAGCCCCCAGCGGCTTCCCAAGCTGCTGCAGTAATCGGCCGGAAGGCTGGGTTCACTCCTCGCACTCCGGTGGATATTGGCGTCGTACCGTAGAGTTCCAGCAGCCACTACCATAGAGCGAGGGGAAACTGGCATCACTGCAGAGCCGCGCGCATTCCTGGGTTCAGGCTGTTGCTGGATCAGACGTCGACGCCATTCTGTCGAAAGAAAAGCAGCGCAGCGTAACTTCCGCGATCGTTCTACCGGTCGACTTGGCGCAATTGGCTTCAGGCGGACGGACGCACGGACGGACGCGTTACGATATCTGAAATATTGTGGCCACCACGGAGAAGGCGGCGTGACGACGCCGTCGTCCAGTGCGACTCAGGGACGCGCCCACGAGGCGGCCCCATTGGCGCCATTCAGCGAACAGATCTGTGGCCTTTAGAGTTACGGAACGTTCTCAGATCTGATACGACGCGTATGTACCGTGAACCACGTCACACATTACATACAGCCAGAAGGGCGCAAGGTGGCCGGCCCCAGCAGCACGATGGGAATGAGCGAGGACGAGTTCGTGGTGCTGGTGGAGCACGCCGGTCTGCTGGAGACGTCGGAGGATGCGGCCATGGAGTTCTTGGCCAAGGCCCAGCTGCTCGATTGGCTCTCGCGCGAGGGCCTGGCCTTTTTCACCGAGCAGTTCCTGCAGCACGGCGAGGAACCCACGGCGGCCGACGAAGCCGCCGCGCGCAAGGACGCCATGGGCGACGCCGACACGCTGGCCGACGACCAGCGCCGCGCGCTCGCGGCTCGTGTGCTGGAGCGCCTGCTGGAGCGCGAGTGGATCGCGCCCGTGGACGAGCAGGAGATAGCGGAAGAGGAGGAGGTCCCATTATGTACAGAACTGCATGTATGGTCTGTTTGTCTCACGCTCTCCCTCTTTGTTGCTGGCGATTACGCTGGGCAGGACACCTGCTACGCCATTCGACTCCCGACCACAGAGGCGTATAAGATCTACATGGAGAAGGACCCAGAGGTGCGTTGGCTGCCGATCGTTCGTTCCTGCCAGCCCAAAGCGCTGACTCGCTGTGATCCACTCTCTAGGACACAGCGCTAGGCGCAGGCACGAGAGCGCGCTACTCACACATGGCTGGCATCAACGTACGGCGGCGATATTGATTATGCTGGCTTTGGTTCCTCCACGCAGACTGAGGAATGCCTTGATGCCCTTCGTTGTAGGATGACCAGCTCACGGACTCGGACGACGACGTGCCCACGGCTCCTGTACGTATGGAATGCGATTTTACCAGCCTGTAGCCGCTGCTGATGAGCCGTTCTTGCTGTGTGTGTGTGCTACAGGACTCGTCGTATCAGCGCATGAAGATCCGCGAGCAAATGTGGCAGGACTGCTTCCCCATGTGCCCCGAGGGCTGCAGGCAGCTCTATTTCTCCTTCGAGAACCCGATCATCATCATGTACTCCACACTGGGGCTGAACCTCATCAGCAACGGCATCAGCAGCGTGCCGGCGTTCTCCCGCGAGCTCAAGAGCATTGGTATTAGCGCGGAAGACCGCACGATCGTGGTCGGGTTCCTGGCAAGAGCATTCCCCATTGAATGAAAGCGTTTGTAATTGAAACTGATGGTCTCCAAAGTGGATTAGTGAAGCAGGTTACGACCGTGTATCAATGACTCGGGCCATTCGCGATGATGGACACGCTTACGAGCACTTGACGCCGAGCACGAAGCCCGCCGAGAAGCCGGCCGAGGACGGCAGCTTGTGTTGCAGCAGAACCAGCAGCTGGCGGACCCAGATCTTGACGTCCTTCTTGGTGATCTTGCCGTCGCCGTCGGCGTCCACCGAGTTCACGACGTCCTTCTCCACCTTCTTCCAGTTGATGTCGATGTAGCCCTTGGACGAGGCGATCTGCACCAATCGCCATAGAAAGACGAAGCAGACAGAGACAGAGAAATGCAAGCGTTGTTAGCGACACCGCGACAACACACTCGTACGACGTCTCGAGAGGTTACGCACCTGCGCCAGCAGGAACAGGCCGCCGATGGTGATCGCAGCGACCTTGCCAGCCTGCTTGAGCGCGTAGCCAGAGCAGAAGCCCAGGCCGCCGGCCAGCGTGATGTCTCCGCTCTGGCTCAGCACGAAGTCCA
Organism: Elongisporangium undulatum; assembly: GCA_023334555.1. Lineage (NCBI taxonomy): Eukaryota > Oomycota > Peronosporomycetes > Pythiales > Pythiaceae > Elongisporangium > Elongisporangium undulatum. Next base: position 5,725 of record JAADVF010000821.1, on the reverse strand, counting down.
GCATCTTGTCGATCGCGCCGTCGTCCGCCGCCTTCTTGGACGGACCGCTGCCCGAGGCACCATCCTGCAACAACCAGAGCCAGTCAGCGTTCGATTGTCAGCAGTGCGATGATCCCTTTGCTCATGGAGTGATTGCGATGCAACGCACCGCAGCAGCGTAGATGACTTCCTGGCAGAGCGCATATTCTACAGGCACAGTGCCACGTGAGTTTCTCACGCCTCTGATACACGGAGACGGGATCTCATTGGTTACCTCGCGAGAGTGCAGCGATGCTCATGCCAAGAGCTCCAACAGCCACAAGGTGGATCGTGCGCTTGGCCGCGGCGGCGCGAGCAGCTGCAGCAGACAGACAGACACACAGTCCAGTGGTCAGCAACAGCGATTCCAATAGCTGCCGTTGCAACAGCGATAACAGCTTCAAGCTCCACGTGACGTACTGGGAAACACGCGCACGAGTGCGACTTGGTCAGCCGCGCGCTTGGTCATGGGCAGCGCACGGGCGCCAAACTTGGCCACGTACGGGCGCACGAGCACTGCATTCATGCATGCACAGCAATATCATCAGCTCCGTAGGCAAGAGACAATACAGAGAGAGAGAGCGTGCTGGCGGACGTACGCAGCTGCAGTTGCATTTGGTGGACAGCCATGATGATCTCTTGGGGTCAAATAAGCAAATAAGAAGACTGAAGTGGAGAGGGGGTTTCTCTGGGACCTGGCGAATCCATTGCGTCCCGCACGTTTATGTGCTTCCTTGCAAAGCTGATGCGCAGCCCATGACCGACCCCAAACTGACGTGGTCCACATGTCAAATGATTTTAGTGTGGACCTACATAATTCATGAAATGGGTTCAAACAGCGTAATCATCAATTTAGCGCTCGCTGGACTGGCGGCGGTGATTGGTCTCGTAGGCCTCGTCGACCTGCTCCGCCACGATGCGGGCCACAAAGGTGTCGCCCAAGACGTTGCACATCGTGTTGACGCGGCCCACGAACCAGTAGGTGGCCACGATGTAGCTGTACGAGTTGGGGATCTCCACGAATGGGTACACGGTGGCCCAGACGGAGTACAGCATGACCAGCGAGCCTCCGGGGATCGGCGCCGAGCCGATGGAGCCCAAGAGCGAGATGAGCCAGATCAGAACCAGCTCGATGGACCGAAGATCCAGCATGTCTTCGGACGACGTGACCAGGAAGATCATGGCGTTAGCGAAGAACATGGCCGCGCCGTCCATGTGGATGATCGCGCCGATCGTGAGCACGAAGTCCAGCAGGCCCCGCGAGACCTCGCGCGTGGACTCCACACAGCGAATGGTCACGGGCAGCGTAACCAGTGAGGAGGCACAGCCGATCGCGAATATCCCGCAGGGGACCATCTGACGCATGTACGGCAGCGGGTTCTCGCCAACGACCCACCAGAGCACGATGGGGTAGAAGGCCAGCTCGATCACGAGCGCGGACAGCACACTGCACAGGATCATGACAGAGGACTGCTGGATGGCTGTGTAGATGGACGTCTGCGTGCCGAGTGAACTGGCGATCATGGATGCCACTGCCAGCGGGATCCAGGCCACGACCTTGGAGATGATGAAGGTCAGCACCGTATTCACTTGGTCCAGGATCTCCAGCAGCGGGCTCTTGGTGTCACTCGGGCTCGAAAGGACGGCCGCAGCGCCGAAGAAGATGGAGAACACGATGATGCTCAGCAGAGACGCCTGGTTGAAGCTGTCGAAGATGTTGTTGGGGAAAATGGCGCCCAGAATCCCCATGATCTGCTCCGAGACCGTCATGGTCGAGTACAACGTGGTCGTGGTCTTGAGAATGACTCCCGTTTTGTCGATCATCTGGAACAGCGTCGAGTTGCCCATGGTGTCAGCAGAGCAGCTGAGGCTCGTGGCGTTGGTCATCTCCAGATAGCTCCCGTTCGGGCACTGGAAGTTCACGAATCCGGTCATGGTCGACGATCCTTTGTGGATGATCGCTGGGCTGAGTGGACGCAGCGCCATGGCGATAGCGAGCGAGACCGCGGCCGAGATCGCGGCGAACGAGACGAAGTAGAACGCCGTGCGCGTGCCAATGGCCGAAACCTTTCCGGCCAGTACGATGTTGGCCACGCTGGTCGCGAGACTGGCGAAGACCATCGGGACCACGAGTGCCTTAACCACGTTCAAGAAGACCTTGCCAGGCAGTGCCACGAGCGTTCCAAAGTCCGAAGAGATGCCCACCTTTGAGAGTATCGTGCCCATGATAATCCCAGAGACGACGCCGATGAAGATCTGCACGTGCGTCATTCGGAGGAACCCCAAGCGACCTTCGTTCTCTGGGTAGATGGCGTTGAACGTTGCTGGGTCCTGGAAAATGTTCTGCGGTGTGCCCGCCCCCGATTTGGCCAGTCCATACGGCAGCTTCCCAGGCTGCTGAAAAGAGATAGCCGGCGAAGCCAACGATTCCTCTGGCGTGAGCACACTGGCAAAGCTGACATCGGACAGTCGGTGTACTGACGTGTCGTATAACACGATGCGTGGCTTCTTCTCTTCCTCACTCTTCATACTGGGAAGCTTTTCGAAAGCGCCTGGCCAAGCCAAATGCAGATTTGGAACTGCGACAGAATGGCTGTGGTCTCCATCTCGCGGTCTATTTCAGGGGAAGCTGACCAGGCTTCTTTTTCGGGACGCTTTCAGGCCAGAAGAGTGTTAAACTCCACTGGAACTTCCCTCAGATCTTTAACGGACACCCAGGTGTTCACAAGGGCAGTCCAAGTGAGCAGATTTTCATCCAGATATGCACCTCTTGTGAAGTCCGGGGCGTTATGATTGAGATCGTTAGATGCATTTGAATTCTTAAATGAGATACATTTGAATGGCGGCTGCAGGTGGCCTACTGGAGCTGTCGTTCCCCCGACTGGCGGCGGTGGTATCCGGTTTCATAGGCTTCGTCTACTTGCTCGGCCACGATGCGGGCCACGTACGTGTCTCCCACGACATTGCAGAGCGTGTTGATGCGTCCCACGAACCAGTTGGTGGCCACTATGTAGCTGTACGAGCTGGGGATTTCGATATCCGGGTAGATCGTGGCCCAGACCGAGTAGGTCATGACAAGTGTTCCGCCAGGCACCGGGGCCGAGCCGATCGAGCCCAGCAGCGACACGAACCAGATCATGAACAGCTCGATCCCTCGGAGGCTGAGCGTCTCCTCGGACGTGGTGACCAGGAAGACCATGGCGTTGCAAAAGAACATGGCCGAGCCGTCCATGTGGATCGTGGCGCCGATCGTGAGAATGAAATCCAGGAGCCCGCGCGAGACCTCGCGAGTGGATTCCACGCAGCGGATCGTGACCGGCAGCGTCACGAGCGAAGACGAGCAGCCGGCCGCGAACAACATGCAGGGGATCATCTGACGCATGTACGGGAACGGGTTCTTGCCGATCGCCCACCAGAGCACGATGGGGTAAAAGACCAGCTCGATCACGAGCGCAGACAGCACGCTGCACAACAGCAGGATGGAGGACTGCTGGATGGCTGTGTAGATCGAAGTCTGCGTGCCCAGTGAGCTGGCGATCATGGATGTTACAGCCAGCGGGATCCACGCGACGATCTTGCGGATGATCAAGGTCAAGACCGAGTTCACTTGGTCCAGGATCTCCAGCAGCGGGCTCTTGGAGTCGCTAGGGGACGAGGCCACCGCTGCCGCACCAAAGAAGATGGAGAAGGAGATGATGCCCAGCAGAGACGCCTGGTTGAAGCAGTCGAAGATATTGTTGAGGAAAATGGCCTCGAGGATGCCCGTGATCTGGTCTGAGACCGACAGCGACGAGTACAGAGTCGAGGTGCTTGAAAGGATGACGCCGCTGTTGTCGATCATCTGGAAGCGCGTCCAATTGCCCATGGCGTCGGCGGAGCAGCTGATGCCAGTGGAATTGGTCATCTCCAGATAGCTCCCGTTCGGGCACTGGAAGTTCACGAACCCTTTCTTGGCTGCGGTTCCAGGCTTCTTCAGGTACGGATTGAGAGGCCGTAGTGCCAGGGCGATCCCAAGTGAGACCGCGGCCGAGATCCCAGCGAACAAGACGAAGTAGAACGCCGTGCGTGTGCCAATGGCCGAAACCTTTCCGGCCAGTACGATGTTGGCCACGCTGGTCGCGAGACTGGCGAAGACCATCGGGACCACGAGCGCCTTGACCACGTTCAGAAAGATTTTACCAGGCAGCGCCACGAGCGTTCCAAAGTCCGAAGAGATGCCGGCATGGGAGAAGATGGCGCCCAGGGTGATCCCAGAGACGACGCCGATGAAGATCTGGGTCTGCGTCTTCTTCAGGAATGCGAAGCGGCCTTCGTCCGGGTATTCCGCCATGGGCGCGGTCGGATCCTGGAACGCATTCAACGGAGTGCCTGTGGTCGCTTTGGGAAGCCCAAGCTTGCCTGGCTCGTGGAAGTAAATTGCAGGCGAGGCCAGCGACTCGCCTGGGGTGAGTACATTGGCAAAGCTGGCGTCCGAGCGTCTGCGCTCATAGGTTTCGAAGAGCACGACGCCTGGCTTGTCCCCATCCTTGCTCATGGTGATCCCAGCAGACACGCGCCGCGGTACGTCTGGAACTGACTGCAGATACCTCAGTCCATTGAAAGCGGAGCAGCGACTTCTAAATATAATGGCAGCAAATCGGTATTTCGAGAGCTTGAGTTTCGCGTTGGACCAGCATCGCATATCCTGATCCTCACGATAAGATTTTGAGTCGTCACACACCAGTGGAATACTGTCTTCGTGTGAAACTACTGGCCACGCTGGTACAGAGCGGCCCGTCCTGACTTTGAATGCGCGTTCTCGTGCCCGTAGGCGAAAGTCATTTCGAGATCGTGGAGTGAATGGAACAGTCTGGCTAAAGCGCCAGATCTCTACGAGCGTGTCGCGGGAGCGCGCTGCTCAACTGCTGAGCGCGTACGACAGCGAGACGGAATTGATGGAGGCACTCGCTGTAGTGATAATGCCTATGCTGAGCCTGCTTTGGTTTGAATCAAGCCTGGGAGTATTGGACATTGAATAGTGTAGTTCAGGACGCCTGGCGGTTCACTTGCCTGTTGTATATTGTGTGAATGACTATGATCGGTTCCAAATCTTCTTGCTCTGTGTTCATCGAGAGCTCGAGCTTTCTCTATTGTGGGGCGTTCCATGCCACCAGTCTCAGTGGCTTCTCTGACTCATGCGAGCATTGCTGTTGCAAAAGCCGTACTTGACTTGGCCTTTAGGTCGTCATCCAGAGGCTGAGTGGAGATGAGTATGGCACATCCTCACCATGAACTACAAAGGAAGCTGCACTGCCAACAGCTCAAGAGCAGTGCCCCCGGACGACCCCAAATCAATCCATTGATGGCGCATGGCCCACATTGTGAAAACGGACCAGCTGTTCCTGATAAGAGATCAGACTAAGTACATCGCTTCCGTCACGCACGAGTTCCTGGTCGTGCGCATGAGTTTGGTCATTAAGAATAACGACGTCCTACCAGTCAAGGGAAGCTCTGGATCAGAGGAGACGGGCCTATTGAACAAGAGAGTCATGGGTTGTCGTCTATTGTTAGTCTAGCACCAGTCCATCGTCTTGGTGATGTTCTTGTGGTTGTACTGCGTGACCGCCAAATACAACGGGGCGCCATAGAATCTCTGAGTCGACTCTTGATCGAGGCCGTAGCTGCCTGGATACTCCTCAGAGCAATCGACTGTCTGGTAGATCTGGAT
>JAADVF010000820.1:0-13071 GCA_023334555.1 Elongisporangium undulatum | reverse complement strand
TGCACATTTAAAATACATATGGACACCAAACACACGTGGTCGGTCTGAGCTCTGCCTACCAACACTGTCAACGTCAATGTCAACTCGACGATACACACTTGTCGCTAACATTGTTAGGATCGCGAAAAGCTGCTGATGTATGCACAGTCATAAGATACGGTTCTGGGGAACGCACTTTCCCACCGGTCGTCCGAGAATGAGGGCTGTGATACTTCAATTCGTCGGTGATCTCCACCAAACGATTTTGGAGTGGCTTGAAGAAGCCGTATCACAAGGTTGCATGAAAGCCGTCATTCTGCTAGGGATCACTGCAAACAAAATCTTACGCTCTTGGAGATAGCTCTTCACTTTCTTGCTGATGTGACTACGTGCGGAGTCGAACACGATGATAAGGCGGTTTGGCTGGATGAAGGGAAACATGTAGTCGATGTTGCGGATAACATATTCTCCATCCATCCACGCGTTCTTGTTGGTGAGGACAGGGACACCGTCTTGGACGCACACGCTAAACACATTTCCTTTCTCCATCGGGCACGGGCGCAGCTTAGTCCCATCGGCACGAGCGCCAAAGACGACAGTCAAGCGCACCTTTTCGAACCCGAACGATTGAACTCGCACTTCTCACCTCCAGGCTGTTGTCCTTGGTGTGCTCTGCGAACACGTCCGTTTCGTCCATGACGACGATCTCGGAGGGGAGTAAGTGATAGACGACAATGAGCTTAAGCACGCGGCGGATGAAGTTGACGCCGCTCATGACGACACTCGGACTGAGCTTGGGTTTGTTAGTCATCTTCCGTTGAACAAAGTTGTGACGGTAAAGAAAGCAGTCGAGCCAGCCGTCCGGAAGCGTCTCGAGGAGAAGGGCTACCGTCTTGATAACCTCGGATCTGGTGACACGGTGGTGCTTGGCACGCTCAGCACGGATGTCTTCAATGAGCAAAGCCTCGAACAGCTCTGACTGGAGATGACGCCCGGCCCCATCCAAACGACGACGATAGTCACGGTACTCGTCAAGTATTCTGGCGTTATCGAGCTTGAGCCACTGGCGGATGCACTTGCGGTCGATCTTGAAATTCCTCCCAGCAGTGCGAGTGCCCTGGGCTCTCGCAAATGCTGCGACTTTCTTCTTGATTCCGATAGTATATCTGCGTCGCATGCTAAAAACAGGAGTGATAATACTACGCGGCGCATTGTTGGTGGAGCTGGAGCGTGGCTGGTGGAGAATGACGGAGACCGTGCCAGCATTTGAGTTCAAAGGAGACGGGTGGTGGGTGTCGAGTTCTGTGTGCATGAAGAGAATTCTAGAAGAAAGAATGTTCGTGGGGTTTGGTGGAGCTGTTTAGGCCTGACATGTGGATGCTTTTCAAATAACCAAATTCAATACGGGGGCTCAATTGCAGAGGGGCTTCTAAGCTTTTAGCCCCCTCCTAGGAGGGGGTTCAATTACAGAGGGCTTCAATTACAGATAGGGGCTTGAAATACAACATTTACAGTATATCGTCACGGTTAGGGTTATATCGGATCTATTTGGAAGCCAATGACCCTTTCAGTTACTACGACGTGGCACAACACAGCCACGTCGTTGAATTGAACGTTTTTATTGGATAGTTGAATACCGGTAACAAACCCGCCTCCCCAAACTGGTGATTTGCGCAAAAGGCTTCCACTCCAACAGTGCTCGATTGGCTTCGAGGGATTCAGACTGGGCCACGTCTTGTTTGGTCGCGGTATCTGCAGCCTATCCAATTTCAAACGGTCGCACTAAGACCAGCTTTGGTACATCAGTGATATTCAAGTCAAGTGAAGCGATATCTGACGGGTCCTGCATTTCGCAGTTTGATTACTTTGGTTTGATTACTTTGGTTTGATACGATTGGGCTTCAAGTTGCTTGGCTCTTTTGGTTCTTTCGTCCAATTCATTTCGCTTGGAACCCGCAGCACGTGCCCATCTCGTTTGAACTTGTCAGTTGGCCGCCATTTGACCAGCCGTTAAAGCTTTTTGGTGGTTTCATATTGTGCACTGTGGACAAACTCGGTTGTAATCCAGGATCTCCTTCGGTATCCTTCTGTCGCAACCATTTAAGTTCGCTTTTTGAGCCTTCTGTGTGAACTGGTATTGGTTCGATCATTTTTGCTCCAAGCTTCCTTTATTGAGATTTAGATTAATAACACTTGATTTGGTGCAAGTTGGTTCCTGGTGTGTTTGCTTATTCCTCTGATTTATTTTGACTGTTACTTGGCGCGTTTTTTCATTAATATTGATAGTCGAGCGACCACGGGTCAACGCATTTTGGTGAATTTTTTGTGGTTTTGAACATTTCTAGCTCATTTTATTTTAAAAGTTTATCCGACTACATTTGGTGTAACTGGCTGTGTTCGCCATGGGTAGAATACCATGTTATTATGCACCAAAATGTGATACTACGTTTACACGTAAAACCAACATGAGACGTCACTGTGAAAATAAGCACGGACTGAATCCGTCTCGTCTCATCTGTGATGTGTGCACGGCCTTGATCACGTTCAAAACGCAGACGCAGCATCGCCGCCATATGAGGGAATCTCACGGCCCTCCAATCCTTTGCAAGATATGCGGTGTGACCGTTCAACCTGGAAACTTCAAACGCCATGTTCTTACGTGCAATCGTAGAAATCATACAGAAAATGATAAAAAAAAGGACTATCCGATTGTCACCGACGACAATGGTTCAAGCGCAGTCATCTCAGAAACGCTTCAATGTCTAGTGGAAGATCTAATTCAAGTTCCTGTTGACGACTCCATGAAAAGAAGCGCAAAAAATGCCCCCAGCGAGATTGAATTTGAGCGAATGCTCCCACGATATGTCCAGTATGTGAGCGCACCTCTTGTACTTGGTCGTAGACGACTAAGTAACTACAAGGCTCATTTATCTAAATTGCGCACAGTTATCGGACGGATGGCAACAATCTTTAGCATGTCAACAGTGGATATAATGCGTAAGTTGCAGCGTATGGATCGAATGATAAGCTTTTTTACCTATGACAGGCTGAATATCTTTCTAGATGGCATAGCTTACCACGAGGATCGAAAAACAAGATTGAATTACAGCACAGTGTACAATTACACGAATACGTTTTTGACATTTTTGACTTGGGCTTACAAAAAAAATGGATCAAAGAAACAGAATGAACTCTTTGGACACAATCTTTCCATGTATTCAGAATCTGTACTTGGCGTTTCCGCTGAACGTGCGGCAAATTACAGCCATGAAACGAAAATTGCACATGTTGGGGCATTGCCAACTGCATCAGATATGCTAAAATTCTTAGCGACAAAGCTCACGCCGAAAGCCACGACTGCCTATCGCAAGTATAAGGATCTACCTTCGCCGTCAAAAGCAGACACAGCCTTCGTCTATGGCGTTTTGCGAGATTATGTATTGGTTGCGATGCTTTTTGGAATTCCTCCTCAGCGTTTGCAAGTTTTCAACCAGCTCTCAACAACAAATATGAAAATCAATGAGAAAGGATTGGCTGTTTTTAGAATATCCGAGCATAAAACCAAGCATATTTATGGTGATGTCAAGGTTTCTCTAATTTCGAAGTTCATGCCAATATTCAATCTGTTTTTGGAACTTCGAAACTGTATCGCCACAACTGATTTACTCTTTGTGAACAAAAATGGGTTACCAGAAAAGCAGTTATTGAATGTTTTCAAAACTCTAGTGCACACAGAATTCAGGAAAAAAGTGACTATTCGTGATTGCCGGTCGATTTATATTACTCATGTGGCTAAGTGTCTGTCACCAAATGAAATGCATGAACTTGCTCACCAAATGAATCATTCATACGCTGTGCAACAGCAAACATATCGAAGTGAAAATAGTGAGCTGCGTGCAATCAATACAACAAACCTCGTAGCGCAGCGTGTGTTCGGAATTTTGCCTGAATACACTATCTCCAATATGGAATACAGAGATAATTCATTCGACCCTTCAATGGATGAATCTGAATCAGTTGAAGAAGGTAGCATGAATCAAATTTTCGACACGTATTCCTGTGGATTGAACGACGCTGAATGGTACAATGCTGCATGTTATTGTGGCTTGAATGCATCAAAGAAATGCCCGTGCATGGAACCGGTAAATACTTCCGCAAGTTCAACTGGCTCTAACTAGTAGATATCGCGTCATGCATAGCTACGATAGTGTTCACTGTTCGAAGGTTGACCATTAACAAAAACGAGAGCAAATAAAAACTATGCAAACTTATGTGATTTTAGATGTATGGCTAACTAAGTCTATCACCATGGCGACGTCAAGCCATGATGATTTTCTCACTCTCAACAGTGCACGTTCGAATCGTTCGTCGACGTAAAAGCCAGCACCAAAGCCATTTTGGACCGTAGCCAAACCCCAACGCAGAAAAGGAAATCTTACGGTACGAATACTATTAAATACGTCTTTGTCTATCTCGTTTGACACCTTCGATGCCGGTATATCTAGCAGTGCTGAGAGAGCAGCTACACTGTTGTGGCTTCTTTAGTAGCTAGTGAAGCAGCTTACTCAAGGGCTGATGATACAATACTAGCGATCTTGAGGCTGTATGGAACGCATGCGAGGCTGCATAAAGATGCTGTTTGGAGCTTGATCGCACAGACAGTTTGCTAAATAGCTGGACATATACTGTGCGTGAGGCCTGAGCCAGCAACAGGGCCACACGTTCATAGACGCTTTGCTGGTACAAGCTCCAGCAGAGTTAGTGGGGTTCAAGTTGATGTTGCTGTCAAGATCGGAGTCTTGGCTGAATGTTCCGGAACTCCGTTTGTTATTCATTTTGTTTCCCACGTGCTCTTTTCAACGGAGACACCGCGATAGAGACGACGCGAGCAAGCCGATGAGGAGCAGCAGCCGGCGCAGCGCAGACGCTCGCTAGTTGTCGGCTGTACTGTAGCTGTGGCTCTATGTGGCCGCATGGGCGGCAGACTCGTCGCACGAACAGCAAGTGCGTCATATTGAGCAGTGGAGGCGTCGACGGTATATCGGACGTGCACGAGGCGCCAACGACGAGCGGGAGCAGGAGATGGGAGCAGAAATGATCTCGGCGCAACTGGTCGTTTATGTGCACGAGTCGACTGGGCCCGGCTAGCCACTGCGGCCTCGTTCTCGGAAGCTTGGTCTCAGGCGAGGGAAACGGTCAAAAACGATCCCGCCGTTCGCACTTGCGGAGAATGGCAATGATGCGTCCAAGCGCGGTGGCGTCCAGAATCCCGACCCGCACGTGGCAAAAATGAGCTGTGAAAGTGGAGTAGAGCTTGGTCACGTGCTGGGCTAGTGGAGGCGGGCGACGGCCGTCTAAGACATACTCGTTGCGCTGTGTCCAGAGCTGGTGGAGTGCGATGGCACGAAATATATACCAGACTTTGTGTACAGCGGCCGGGTCGAGCTCTAGCGAGCAACACCCTGATACGGACGACGGGTGTAGAATGTGTGACCACGACGGCACACGTCCAAGCAGTGGGGACCCAGTCACGACCGACAATCGTCCAGAGCTCCGACGCTCGCTTGCAGTCGAAAAACAGATGCCTCTCAGTCTCGGCCGCCGAGCACACCTCGTGAGGGCAGCAGATTATATCGGGTCTTGATGCCTGAAGGAACGAGAACCGGCTTCCAACCGGCAACAGGTGGAACGCGAGGCGGAACTGGATGTCATGTACAACTGGCATCAGCAAAATGCGGTTGGCACAATCGAATTCGAGCCACTCACGTTCAATACCAGAGGTGGAATGTCGGCGATTGGGTGCCGGCGACGGCTTGGCACAACCGCAATCTTGATCACGGATCGTAGTGCACTGCTGGGTAGATGTGGAAACAGATGGAGTCTGTCTCCCCTCAAGACACCTGCGACCGGAAGCGAAAGGTGTAACGGTACTCTACGTGCTGCCGGGAGCGCCACAGAAGGATTCACAATGCGCGCTGCGAGCTGTGTCACTTCGGCGTGCAGCTGTCGAATCCACATGCGTTGCCATCGCAGCGGTGGCGTTACCACTGTTGGCATTGCGAACCGATCCTCAAATGCTTGGCGATTAGGAAGAACATCTGCGCCATCGTAGAAGTCCAGTAGCTATCGGATGTCATGGCGCGCAGCGAGCGCTTCGCAAAAGGTCCGTTGGACACCAGATATCTGGCCCTGACCTCGTGGTCGACCCGCCGCCGGGGTCACGGCCTGGAGGAGAGGAGAGCTCGGGAGCCAAATCGTTTGGCATAACATGCGCACGTCCTTGAGTCGCTCTGGTAGATCTCCAAGTGTAAAGGGCCACTGGATCGCCGACCATAGGTGCCACGTGGACGCCCAGTAAGGCCATCGCTACGCGCCCTCGGTGTCGGTAGTACGACATTGAGAGCAGGTCGAGTGGCTGATTCGGCGTGTTGGAAGGGAGAGCCTGGAGAAGCATGGCTGCAGCTGGCGTCACCCACATGAGGCCAGGAGACTGCCGCATCTCCACTGCATACTGTTGTGCTAATGACTATCCTCAAAGAGCCGCCCACAGAGTCAGCATAAATGCCATTCGTTAGCGACATGTTATCTTTATCACCTTTAGTGTGGTTGCTACCTTCTTGTCTTCGTCCAGCGCTTCCGAGTAGAACGTTTTCTACTGGTAGTTCACAACAGGAATGATGGAAACTTATGGTGACGCAGTGACTTTCGGTACGATGACAGCGACGTGGTCGATGGCCGGCTCGTAATTCTTGATACCCGTGAGCAGGTAAAATAACTGCTGCACACACTCATGACCGTCTGCGAGTGAGTGCAACCGGAAGCACGTGGCACACGTCTTTTTCAGCGGCAGATCGATCACAGAGCCCATTCGACAGCAGCTACAATGAGGAGCGAGCGATAGATGGGTCAGACGGGGGCTTCATCTCAATCCAAGGCAGACGATCCACAGTTCACGAACTCCGAGTAGATCGCGAACGGGTTGGAGCACATCAGACACGGTAGAAACTTGAGCATCATCTACTCTACGTCAAAGTGTGATGCGACGGCCAAAGTGTCGACAGGACCCCGTGTTTTTAGTGCTATGGGTCTCTTTCTGCGCGGGTTGTATGTCATGAATTGCGCGAGAAAAGGAACCTTTTTTGTGATGGCCACTGTCAATGATTGTGTAATGCGATCAGTGACAAAAATGCGACCCGTTTTCGTGATGGCTGTTGTCACTGATTGCTTTACATAATCAGTGACAAAATGTGTACTTATTAGGTTAGGGGCAATTGTCACTGATCGAGTACTCGATCAGTGACATGAACGTGTGCTGATTCGGTAAAAATAGGGTAGGACAATTCATGACACGTAATGAGATATGATTGGCTGCATTAATAACAGCCTAAGCTGACCTAAAACAAGTGTTGTATTTGACACTGACCATGGACAAGCAAATGGAGTCTGCGCTCCGTTCCTTTTGGGAGCTTGGCTACATGGTGCTTCCCGGCGCTGTGTCGCCTCAAATTATCAGCCAACTGCTTGAACTCGTGGATTCCTTCAAGTATGATCGGATCTTCAAGGCGGTCTATGACGTCGAGCGCGACGAAAAGCGCCTTCAAGCTCCTCTTCTTACAACAGGAAGACCTGCGGTCACCTTGATGAAGAAGGAACTGAATGCATTGGTTGCACGCGCGAACATGCGCTGGCAGGCCAAGAATTGGGTCGTGCTAAAAAGTCTTCCTGGTGGAGTTGTCCAAGAGCAGCATCACGATTTTCCTGGGTTCGAAACTGGCCGAGCACGCGATCAATTTCGTACAATCCAGGCTGGGTTGATGCTTGGTCTACAAGAGAACACCAAGCTCATTGTGTATGAAGGCTGCTTCTCGGAGGCAATCGCCCAGAAGCGCAAAGTTGTGCATTTTGGAGCTGGAGATTGCATAATATTTCGTGGCGATCTTGTGCATGCTGGTGCAACATACGAGACCACAAATTTTCGGATTCACGCAGCTCTAACGGTCAAGGGCATTCACTGGGATCAAAACGCAACCGAAGTTGCTCCACTCAAGACTTACAAGTGTGATAATTGCCGCTTTTTAGCTTCGACTCGTTTGCAGGTTCGAAACCACGCAAGAACATGCCAGCACAATCCCGATCGCAATCGCATTGCCGAACAGGCTAAAAAACGGAACGAAAGTGGACTCATTTGCACCTTGTGCAACGTTCACTTTCATCTGCGAAACACGTACTACCAGCATCGACGCCGCAAGCACCCGGAGCTCACGAAACGCAAGTCGACGGAAGATTAGGATCATAGCAAAACTCACATTGATTAATGTTTTCAAGTGGCTTCATTGAATAGTGATCTTAATGAACATGTATTTCTGCTCGCTCATCCAGTTGTCCCACTGCAGGTGCTGGCCGTAGTGGTTGTTCGCGTTGGCGTTGTAGACGAGCTCATGACAGCTGCGCGAACGCCCGCAGTGTTGGCCGTCGAGCTCTTGCCGCTCTTGAGCAAGCAGGTTCCACCATCGTAGTTGGACCAGAAGTACGCGTGGCAGGCACCGTTAGCCTGGCATATGCTGCAGCAGCCCTCAGCCGTCGAGCTCAGTGCGTTGGCAACGTCGTTTCCAATGTAGTCCACGCTTTCCTGGATAGTGCACGAGCCCGTCGGAGACTGCGTGACAGTCGAGTCCAAGTAGGTCTGGACCTGGCTCGCGGCCTCGCGACCAATGTACACGAAGCCTACAGGTTGACCATGCCCGCCTCCATGGCGCTGCTGGTGCAGATCACACGCAGCTTCTCGTCGGAGCAGCACTTGGAGTCGGTCGTGTCAGACGACGCGAAGCAGCTGCCGCCAATGTGGTGTGTGATGAGCCCGCGGTTGGCGTTGACCCATTCGTTGACGCTCTGGCCGTTCGAGGCCCAGAGGAACGTGGCCCCGTTGGCCTGCATGAGCCTCACAATCTTGGTCGCGTATGACTGCAGCGCCGCTAGGTCGTTGGCCGTAGACAGATAGGCCGTGCCAGTCGTGAGTCCGTGCCACGCGCCGTCGGACGAGAAGGACGAGTAGTCATGCGACTCCGGGTTGTTGATATAGAGCGAAGTCGTGAACGCGTTCGAGTTCTGGTAGAAGTCGCCAAAGCCGGTCGTGAGCACGGTTGTCTGGAAGTCGTAGCTGCGGCCATTGATCGCGTAGGTTTCGTGGCCGATGAGCGTGGGGCCCGAACTGGCCCAGCCGCCGGTCTGGCCCTGGTTCATGTACTGGGTGATGGCGCTTGAGGGATAGTTCTTGTACTGAAACGAGACCATGCTCGGGTTCGAGAAGGACGCGAAGACCACGTTGGTGTCGAAGATGCTCTTGCGCACGTTGTTGTTCACGGCCCCGCTGCCGTTCGCGGTCTGGGAAGTTGCTGTTCTAGGCCCGATACCGCTCTGGATCAGCGCCTTGGGCGTACTCAGCACTCCAGCGGCCATGAAGATCGCGCCGCGGGACGTGAGCGAGACCTGCACGTTGCTGTTGTAGACCACGCCCGTGGCCTTCCCATTCGTCTGCTTAATGAGCTGACCAAGAGCGATGTCACGAGCTTGACGTTCGAGCGGCTCTTCTTGGCGTTCCAGAATGCGTTGGCTGGCGAATCGCGGTAGCCGTTCTTGATAGTGTAAGGCGCATGGCCAAAGATCTTGCTCTTGGCGTTACGGGGCGGCCGCGTCGTTGATGGTCTTCTCGCTGTAGCCGGCCGAGCGGAACGCGCTGGCGACGATGTTGTAGCCCAGTTGCCATCGGCCGACGGCTTGTCCCTGTGGCCGTGGATCATCTCGTTCTCGTCCACGAGCGAGGCAACGCGCGAGGCATGTTGGTCACGTACGAGTCCGGCGTGCGGGAGTAGAGCGCCGCGTTGACGGACGAGCAGCCGCCCACGAGCTTGCCCAGCCACATGTACGGGCTCGTGATGCAGTCCGCGCGGTACTTGTCGTTGGCCGAGTTGTAGATCGTGTTGTCGAACTCGCCCGGGATGACGAACTTGGTGGAGCCCTGGTTCACGGCGTGGTCCGGGTCGTCCGTGCCGCCCGTTGCCTCGAGCGACGGCAGGCTGGCTTCCAGGATCAGCTCGGACACGGTCGGGTCGCGGGAGAGGTACTCCGTCGCCACGAGCCCGACGGGCCCGCTGCCGACCACGATCACGTCGTAGGACTGCGCGTCCGTCAGGAAGCGCCAGAGACTAAGCTCGAGACGAATGGTAATGCTTGGGGAAGACGTGGTGTAGAGTGGAGCGAGTCCAATTGAAGAATGAGCCAGCGCAGCCACTGAGACGAGAGGACGACAACCGCAGGAGATGGGACGGCGGCTGGTCAGCAGCGTGGGCAGCCTAGCAAGAGAGAGACGCCGCGGCATGGGGAGTAAGGATAGGGATGGCCTGGTGAAACTTGTTCTTAACACTCAAAACGTATAAAACGTTTTTAACTTCGCGCATTATCTCGTTACGTTTTAAATCCGCTCAAAATGCTGAACGGCAAGTTGCCGTTCCCGCCACCAGGGCGAGCCTGAAGCTGATCAGAATTGCACTGTCTGCGTCCTCAGTGATCTGCGCGAGAGCTGAAGACGACGATGTCTGTGTGCAAGTCGAGGACAACGCCTTTGCGCGCGAATACCACGACAGCATGTACGAGGATGGTTCTAACCATGAAGACATGGACTCTATCAACTTCAACCGAGACGCATCAATGTCACCCACTTCGAGATCACACCGCTCCAACGTCGACAACACCGAATTCATCCAAGACACACCAGTTGCCACCCACATCGCGATTACACCTCTCCCACCATGAAGACGTAGAGAACATCTACTTAGGCACGCTAGCGTCGCTCTCTTCCCGATCACTCCGCCAAGTGACCACATCTCCTATTATTAACCTGATCCGAGCGGCGAAGAGGAAGCCGGGCTGTCCCGAGCACCTAGTGCGGAAGTCATTCAAGAAGCTGAACACGAAGGCTGACCCAGACTCAAGGTGCATAATCTGCAGTTTGCGCATTGACAATGGTCAGCCCTGCAGAAACCACGTGAGGCACATTCTACGCGAGTGTCGAAAGGCCCCGCAAGCAGTAAAGACTAAACTTAAGGCATCTATCAGAACCTCAAGCACAGCGTCACATCACAGCAATATCAATTCAACCAGTGTCCCGCCTAAAGATGGCACAAGAAAACCATTTGACCAGATTGCATTCGCACTGAGTGTTGCCCGATTTTTCTATTCGGCTGCGATACTGTTCGTACTTGTGCAAACTCCAGAGTTTAAAGAGATGTTCTACCATTTCCACGATGACTTTTGCTTGCCGACGCGGAAGAACCTATCGGGCGAACTGTAAAAGAAGCGTGTGAAGCGAATGTGATTGAAACGATAAAAAAACAAAAACACGTGCCGATCGTGACCGACGGATGGACAGATGTGAACTCGTACAGTATTATGAACTTCATTGTGGTCGCTCCAGGAATGCCGTCTCTGTTTTGGTCCTCTATTGTTACTGGCGCTCAGGCGTACACTGCCGGATACATTGAACGTGAAATAAAGCGATTGATTGACGAAGTTTAAGACACGACTGGAGCAATTGTGGCCGGAGTGGTCACGGACAACGAGTCCAACATGAATGCGGCTTTGAATAGGTTGGAATGGAATCGGCCAATATTAGGCGGAAGGTGTGCGGCCCACGTTATTAATCTTCTGAACCAGGATATCTTCACTGAAATCTCAGTGTTTGCGAATTCGAAATCTTCAGCTTTGATGATTACAAAATACATCAAAAATCATTTGGCCGTGTTGCAGACTTTTCGAGATTTGCAAACAGAAAATTATGGAGGAAATCGAGGTCGCGCACTGGTTATTCCAACTCCGACGCGATGGTATTCGACGCACGCGTGCATCAAAAGCGTGCTCGACAATCAATTAATACTCAGAAAGCTCCTGGTTGACCGAAGATATCAATCAGTGCGAGATCAAGTCGCCAACACTCGTGCCAAGCAAACTTTATTGATGCAACTTCAACAGCTAGTAAATCGGCACGAATTTTGGTCGTCAATGGAGTTTGTGGTAAGCATGATCGAGCCAATAATTGAAGTGCTTCGTAAGTTGGAGTCTGACAAGTGTTTCGTATCGAGTGTTTACATGGAATTCAAATGGTTATTGCTTCATGCTGAATACTCAACGGATGATCGTAATTTAACTGATGGGCGAAATGATTCGCAAAGAGCAATTATTCTACAATTGAAAGCAAAGATTGCTGCCAGATGAGATTACGTCCATAACAGTGCGATGGGTATTGCGTTTGTTCTTGACTCGACAATGGACCTGAACGACTTCGTAGGGGCTGAAGAAACCAAAAGCAATGATGCTTGTGATTTTGTACAGCAACATCACATGCTCAACGCAATGAAAATAGCAGCCACAGAAATCGCAGCGGAGTTGTATGAATTTGCCTCGTTCAAGCGCGATTAGTCTGAAGAAACGAGAGTGTTATATGCAGAGGTCAATGCTAGTAGTTGGTGGCGGTCCCATGGACGACAATTCCCAAACATATGTCAACTCGGTATGCTGGTGTTCAGTATACCGACTTCCTCAGGTGCCAGTGAACGCGAATGGTCTATATTTGATCATATACACACGAAGACAAGAAATCGACTTCAGAAAGAAAAAGTTGAGATGTTGGCATACATCTATATAAATGACCGGGCCTCAGCCCGCGCACCGATATTCTTTGCTCGTTTAATGTCGTATCCCGAAGGCATCACGTTCAAGCTTGCTGAACAAGACGACGCTGACCAGGTCTTTCGCATGCCCGACTAGTGCACCACTTGTATGACCCTGGCACACACTCTTCTCCTCCCGTAGCTGAGACCTGTTCCTGCACTCTGTCCAGCAAACGTGCTTCAGTCAAGTAACCACATGTCATAGTTAAAAGATTGCATGTTCATCCCGAATGGAAGATTACCGAGAGATGAAGGATTGAAGGGAATCTATTTTTCCGGGTAGCGAGCGACTAAACGAGTGGCGCTTATCGCTCCCTTGTTCTGCATTCTCTCAGTCATAGTTAAGTTTGCTGCGTGGCTAGCAAACGTC
>JAADVF010000082.1:0-63031 GCA_023334555.1 Elongisporangium undulatum | reverse complement strand
CCGTGGCGGTGGCGGCGGTCGTGGCGGTGGTGGCCGTGGCGGCGGCGGTAGCCGTGGTGGTGGTCGAGGCGGTGGTGGCCGTGGCGGCGGCCGCGGAGGTGGTCGTGGCAACCGCAACTAGAGATACTAGATGGACTTGTTTCTTTATTAAGTTAAGGCAGAAACCCTTTGGGCTCCGCATTTGCTATTGTCTTCTATCGGATCTCGTTGCCAATGCCCAGCGGCAGCATCAGCTCGTTGCCGAATCGACTGCTGCCCTTGGTCTTGGAGCTCGGGAATGCGTTCCAGAAGCGCAGTGTCTCATCGCCGGCGCCCGTGACGATCGTCTGGCCGTCGGGCGACATGGCCAGATATAAGACTCGGAACGTGTGGCCTGTGAGTGTGGCCAGCTTAGTCATGCTCGGGTACTTCCACACGATGATCTGGTTCAGCGAGTACCCGTGCGTGCTCACGACCTCGTTGCCGTTCTTGGACCACATGAGGTTGCACACCTGCGAGCCCGTATCGATGGCGTTTAGCGGCGTCTGCGTACTCGTGTTCCAGAAGCGGATGCACCGGTCGGCGGTGCCGCCACCGGACGCCAGAAGCCCGTGTTGATGCGGCGACCAGGCGATGGCCTTGACAGCAGCAGTATGATCGCTGAAGCGCACCAGCGGCGTCGTGGAAGCCGATGCACTGGCATTTGCATTGCGCATGCTCCAGACAAAGAGCTTATTGTCGTTCCCACCAGAGGCCAATTGCCGATCGTCAAAGGAAAACTTCAGCCCGCAGACCTCCTGCTTGTGGCCTGTGAGCTTGCTCTGGACAGATTCGGGCGCTCGCGTGTCTCGAATCAGGATCGTGCGGTCTCGACTGCCGGACGCGATCACCTGCGAGCTCCAGGCCAAGGTGCCCACCCGCGCAACGTGGCCGCTATGGACAAGAGAGCATGTTAACTACCGAGTATCAGTGCCTTGCGAGCGGTGGTTTGTGCCAACCTCATGGTGCGAATCTTCTTGCACGTGGCGATCTCCCAGATCTGCACTTCCCCCGTGGTGGTGCCCACCGACAAGTGCGTTCCCTAATAGACAATGCACAAGCGTGAGACTAACGCTCCGCCCCTGGACATGCTTGAATGACTGCGTGGCTGCCTTACGCGCTGGTTCCAGGCCACCGACGTGACGCAGTCGGTCGGGCCCAGATCGCACAACTTGGTCACTTTGCTTGTGCACGCACTCCACAAGTACACGCAGGCAGCGAGCCCCACGGCCAGGACATTGGACGATGACCAGTCCACGAGGTTCAGGTAGAAATCGTCCTGGAGCGCTGGCGCATCCAGCACCTTGAACGGGGTCTTGGCGATCTTGCGCCGCTGGTTCGAGTCGTCCATCGTCGTTGCTGCCAACACGCTACAAAGAAAATGCCAAGTGAGTCAACGCCTCCTAAGCAAAGTGCGACAATACAACGCACCGTCGCGATCTGGAGCCGAGGCCTGTGAAGGACACTGACGACCTGATCTCGTCATGAGCTGCTTGCCGAGGTGCCTTGAACCGCAGAATGTTGCTGGAGCCGCGATCGGATCGAGGAAGGATGCCACTCGAGTAACTGGAGCATCTGGAAGAGCCGGACGAGCTACCAGACCGACTGTGCGGCTCACTGCAATTGCCTGCATCATTGTGCCGTGCTGATGAGCAGTCTCTGGGCTGGCGACTGCAGTAGTACGCTGCGTAATCTGTCTCTTGGGCTGGTGAATCAATGCCCAGAAGTTCGCTTTTCAGCAACATCGAGAAGGAAGACGATATCTTGCCGCCGCTGGTCCGGGCCTTTGGGTTACTCTCTGTTCCACTAGTGCCATTGCTGGAACTCATATCTGGCGGATCCATAGAGTTGTTGTTTGAGCAGCAGTTTTGATTGCTTTTCAAAGGCACGAGGAGCTTAGAGGAATTCCATCAGTCCAGTGTGCACGTACAAGCTCGAAATACCTATGCGCTTGGGGCGGATCAGCACAGAGGTTAAAGCCAGCTTCCAGTTTGGTTGACACGCGCGACGGAATGAAGCGGTCACTGTAAATGTGTTTGGAGCTGTTTTGATGGAAGAGTATTCACCGAGTTGGTTCATGGAGCCTAAGCAACCTGCGTAATTGCTCAAACGTACCGCTTTAAGGAGCGATGAGGTAGTGAAGATGGAGCCTTAGCATAGGCGTTCTCGTCTGCAAACGGAGACAAGCGAGCCTGTACAGATCGCAACACTCCATCAGCTCGCAAGTGACAATCTCAACGCTACTTTACATACATACCTCGTACTGGTGATGTAAAGCAAGAGCGCCCGCATGCGGTGCTGTGATTGCTTGCTTGCCCATGATTGCGCGTTGAAAGAGGCGGATGGAGCTCCACAGAGACGCGAAATGCGTTTGTGAGGTGGAAAAATCAACGTGTGCGGCATTTAAAATGGGCTCGAAACACCAGCTTTTTCTGTATCTGCGCCGGAATTAGCTCTGCTCCGCATCAAAGTTCCTTCACGCGAGAAGGCGCGAAACCACACACCAACAATAACATCTGAGGCATGAACACAGGGTGAAGGGTGGACAAATGAGTGCGGCTTTGGGAAATGTCCTTGATGATAATAGCTCCGCCAAAACTGGGAATTACCTAATTATAATTCTGCATATCGCGTCTCACTCGATCTTCCCAGGTTTGTTTCTTGGTGCTTGCTGGCTCATACTTATCTAAAACCGGAAATTCCGTGCCAGCGCACGCACAGCATTCTGCTCAGTCCAGGAGCACACAATATTAAGTCGTTCGGTGCTGGGGTCGTACACTACGTCCTACAAGCACAAGGTCTGGTCAGACACCGCATCCGATATCAGATAAAGTACTTGAACGTACCATGGGCGCACACGCCACAAGGAAAACGCCAGCGCGTTCTTCATGGAAAAGCGAGTTGCCAAAGAGATCCACGAGCTCGTTCGGCTGCAGCGTGTGGTGCACTTGGGCCAGCGAGTGGAATTCGTTTGATATATACAGGTCGTATTCACAGGGGAACCCAAAGAGTTTCATGAAGGCCATGCGACGGATACCTTCGTACACCACGGTCACACAATGACCATCATCACGGCCGGGCTTGCCTGACCAGGACGAGGGTGCCGAGTTTCCATTGCTGCTGCGCTTCGCTATCTGACGAAGCTGGTTGCAGATCATGGAGACCAGTTCATCCCGCGCGCGATGAGCTTCTCGGTCAGCGTGTCGATTCTCCATGTTGAAGCGTGCGTTCATCAGAGCGGTCCGTTCGGATTCGCTCTTGCGCATGCGCTCCAATTGCACACGAGAGGCGTTCAGGTCATTCGCAATTGAATCTGTTCGAGCCACGTTTGGGCCCCGATCCTGGATTCTCAGCTGAGCGCGAGCGGCCAAAAGAGATCTCTCCAGCTCGTGGACATCGCGCTTCGCGACTTCTTTGACAGCGGCAACTTCGGTGCTGGCCTTGACACGCACTTCGTCGCACTCGATCAGCATCTTCTGCAATCGGTTGCGGAATTGGCGGTTCTTCTCTTCTAGGACCTTCCTCTCATCGCGCTCTTTCTGAAGACTCAGCATCAGTGCTGTGACGGCCTGCTTCTGGTTGCGGTCGAACTGGTTGATGTCAATCATCGGCGGAGACGCATTGCTGCGTTATTAAACATACACACATGAGTCAAACCAAGACGACAGACAGTTGGAGGTGCAAAAATACGTACGCTCGGGCTCGCTTGCGTTGCGGCTCCATATCAGCGAATTGCGCATTGTTTGTAGGGTGTACTGCGCCATTGGATGGCTGCAGTTTGTGGGGAAGCACTGCTGATTCGGTCGACGGACTGTGGCTGCGTGACCTGCCGTCTCTCGCTGACTCCATGGGTTCATTGCGGTTCATCGAGTTGTTCTCAGGAGTGGCTGCCGGCGTCGGTAGATCGGCTCGCTTGTACGTATCCATGTGGTTGTGGCTGCACTCTTCGTCGCGCTCGATATCAAACACCAGTTCGCCAGGCTTGGTGGCCTTGAGCCGCTGGATGACCTCGAGAAACTCCATGTTCTGCAGGTCGATGCCGTTCACCGAGAGCAAGGTGTCGCCCACGCGCAGGGACGAATTGGCAGCCGCCGAGTGGTTCACGAGTGTCGAGACCTTGATATTGCGCATCGGGTCATGGCGGATCCCAAAGCCGAGCTTGTCACCTTCCTTCATCACGCGGACCGTCATTCGGCGCACGGAGTCCGCAGACGTCGATTGTCCAACGGAAGGCGATCCTGCGTGATGCCCGTAGCTGCCGCTGCTGCTGCTGCCTCCGTATCGAGGCTGCTGATTCTCTCGGGTCGGCCCGCGCTGGTGCGAGCCTTCACTGGATCCAGCCGGAGCCACTGCATCAGTAAGCAAGTGCGTGAACGAGGTCGACTGCATAGGATCGGATGGGTCTCCTTGGCCAGCTGGAGCATGGTGACGCATCGGTTTCCGTCCATCCCCAGAGGGCGACGCGTCGCGCGCTCCTCTTTCTTGCTGCTGCTGCACGCTGGACCTCACGTTGTGCAGCGCCTGGGACGCAGAGAAAGGTGACTTGGCGCTCGAGATCGCGACTGTTCGGTAGTTGTCGTGCGCTGCTGCTACTGCTGGGGGCCCTTGCCTTCTTCCTTCGGGCGTGTTCGGATACGAAGACGACGAGGACATGGGCGGCGTCTCTCTTGCTGGCGCGACCGGCATTCGTGCGGACGAGAGTGGGATCTTGGCCTGCTGGAACACGACGGCATCGCTCTGCAGCGTGGGTGGATGGCGCATCGTGGCGCTGTGGCCCCGCTGGCCCAGACGGTGCGGGAGGCCGGAGCTTGAGGACGAGCTGCTGGAGCTGCCGCTGGAGTGGGCCGCAGACGCCGATACCCGCAGCAGCGCGCCACCGGAGCCGCCGCCTGTCGCTCCATTGCGGGCCGCCTCGAACCTGCTCGGCTGCTCAGCCATCGCGCCAAAAGTTCGCAAATAAAAGAGGTACAAAACTCCCCTTGAGGGAATGTGTGCCAGTCATAGCGGTACACGTGATCCGCAGCGTCAGGCAATCCGTTATTTTTCATGGTAAATTGAAACGACTTATGAGTAACTTTCGACGAAATAGCAGTCCTTAAAGTAACGATAAGCGTTCAATGAAGCGGACGCTTCGCTAAACATAAGCAAGGGGAAGGGGTACACTTGCTCGTCCGCTCGGTCTGTGGTCCGCAAAGCTGATCGAGATGGTGCTGCAATGGGCGCGACTTCGTCATGTGGCCCGCGCCGTGCGGGCGCCAGTTGAGCTCCGCTATGCGCAGCAGAACCGGCCAGTCGTGAGCGTGATATTCGGTTCACGAGGTCTGCACTCTGCGACGCTTGCGCAGCGGTTCATGAGCTTCCAGCCTGCCGGTAGCTCCAACGCCATGCTGATGCGAGGCCTGGCGACACTCGAGCCGAAGAGGACCAGCGAAGATCAAGCCGCGCTGCCGAAAGCCAAGGTTCTCGATGATGAAGAAGAAGAAGACCAATATGCTCTTGAAAAACGCACGTGGGCCGAGAAGCATACCCCGAAGTGGATGCTGCCGTACATCCAGCTGTCGCGCATCAATCGCCCGGCAGGCACTTTCATGCTGCTCTGGCCCTGCTTCTGGAGCATCTCTCTGGCTGCGCCGGCGGGGCAGCTACCTGACCTCGGTATGTTGGCGCTGTTTGGCACCGGCGCGTTCATCATGCGCAGCGCTGGGTGCACGATCAACGACATGTGGGACAAGAACTTTGACAAGCAAGTGGAGCGCACCAACCAGCGTCCGCTCGCATCGGGGGCATTGACGTACCCGCAGGCCTGGGGCTTTCTCGCCGCCCAGCTCTCAGCTGGACTGGGCGTGCTTCTGCAACTTAACTGGTACAGCATCGTCCTCGGAGCAAGCTCCTTGAGCCTTGTGGCCGCGTATCCGTTCATGAAGCGCGTGACGTACTGGCCCCAGGCGTTCCTTGGACTGACCTTCAACTTCGGTGCACTGTTGGGCTGGTCCGCTGTGCAGGGATCCTGTGCCTGGCCAGTGGTACTGCCCCTGTACGCGGGTGGCATCGCCTGGACGCTCGTGTACGACACGCTGTACGCGCATCAGGACAAGAATGATGACCGCCAGATCGGAGTGAAGTCCACGGCGCTGCTGTTTGCTGATAACACGAAGCCCATTCTGAACGCCTTCGCCGTTGCCACTGTGGCCGGCATTGGCACGGCAGGCTACGCGGCTGACCTCGCGTGGCCCTTCTACGCTGGTCTCACAGGCAGCGCTGCTCATTTGGCCTGGCAGATCAACACGGCGCAGCTGGACAACCCAATCAACCTGCAGGAACGCTTCGGCTCGAACAAATGGCTCGGCGCCCTGATCTTCGGCTCCATCGTGGCCGGCAAGGTCATCTAGACATCATCCACACACACGCATTTAAAACGCATGAACAAGAACACTCGTGAGAACGGTAGAAAGCAATCGTGTTCTAGCGTTCGGGTGGCTATGAAAGAGAGGCGCGTCGGGGCGCAACCTAATGGAGATTTTCTAACGGGGAGGGCGCAAGCGATCTAGAGAGCGAACGCAGGCCGCACACACAGGTTCGGGGGTTCTTCTTGCTCGAAAGCGGGAAGGAAGATGCATGTCACAAGAGCGGCGGATCAACACCCAATCACTAAGACGCCTTGGTCTTCGGTGGACTCGGGATCGTAAAGACGCCGACTTCCAGCACGTGCTTGACCTCCCACACGACCGTGGTCACAATGTGAACGTACGAGACGAACGAGAGGAAGAAGAACTCCTTAACGATCAGGCCTTCGTTGATGGAGTCGTAGATGCCCTCTAGCATGCTGAAGCCCACGTGCGCAGCCACGTAGAAGATCGGCACGAGCGTCTTGCGGAACGGATGGTACTCTTCTCCACAGAGATGCGCCAGCATCAAGTGCAGCTATCACGACACAATAATAAACATCTGTAACTGGGTATCAATACACTTCTAGGCAGGCAGACGCACCACTAGCTTGCTGTTGAGAAGGCCGAGCATCCAGAGGAATAGACGAGGGTACGTCACGAAGATGTCGGTCGGCGAGTAGAGCGCCCAGAGCAGCGCCATGACGTTCACGATAATGAACGGCGCCAGACGCGTGAACGCCACAATGATCGAGTCCTTGCGCACGTGGACGGCCTTTACCACGTTCACGACACTGAAGCACACCCAAGAGTCAACTCTCGATCACAAGACAGGATCCCAGCAGAGCCCAGCAAAAACGTACTTGACCAACAGCGTGAGCATCGTGCTGCCGATCGTCGTGAGCACGAAGATCGTATTGTTCTGGTAGCCAGGGATGATTTCTTGCGTCCAGAAGGACGGGCCAAGCGCAGCCGTGAGGAACTTGAGGCCGATGCCGATCAGGATTCCTTCCGTGGGTCCGTTGATAATGGGCAGTTGCAGAGAGCCCGAGTAGTATCTAAACAAACAAGGGATCAGTATGCGTAGACCATTCGCACAGTGAGAGAGGCATGCTGTTTGGAATACGTACTCCTCCCAAGTGGCAAAGATGAAGACCGCGTGGGCGCTCAGCACCAGACCCAGCGTCTTCCACGTCGCGCCCATTTGCAGGATGCAGGCCATGGTGATCGTGCCCACGGACACGTTCAGCGCATCGCAGCCGTGGTCAAAGAGCAGACCCAGTGGCGAGGACGAGCCCGTGCGCCGCGCCTGCTTTCCATCGAGATTGTCCAGCGTCTAATACGAAGCATGGGTGTTAGTGAATGAGCAACAAGCGGCATGGATGAGCGGAGCGGCCTGGCTCAAATCGCACCTGGTAGCCAAAGAGCGCCACGCCCGCCAGGATGTACAGCCACCAGGGCGCCTCGCCTTCCAGGAACGGACAGTAGTAGAAGAACAGCGCATGCGTGGACGCCACGAGCAGCAGGCCGATCAGCGTGATCTACAAACAGCGACACATCCATGAGTCCCGCGACCACCAGAAAGCGACAGACAGCCATCCGTACGAGATTGGGTGCGAGCCAGAGCGGCAGCAGCTCCACGAGGTAGTTGTTCATGGGCGTGAGCACGTGCTTGTAGATGAGCGAGTTGTCCGAGCCATGGTACTCGTACGTCAAGAGCTTCTCGGAGCCTTCCTGCGACACGTATTTGCCAAAGTACATGTCCTTGCCGTCCGCGAACGACCGGTGGCGCACGCGGCGCGACATCTCGCGGAACTGGGTCTGCGCGGCCTGGGCCTGCGAGGACCTGGGCGACAGCACTGGGGGGCTCATGGGGCTCGGAGGAGACGCTCTCGTGGCCTCTCGCGCTTCTGGCACCAGCGAAAAAGTGCACCAACTGGGCCATTCCCTGGGCAGATCAGATCGATCGGATTGGCCAATAAGTATTTAAGGATGGTTCTGATTGGCTAAAATGAGGCTCATAGGTTCATTATCAGAGCCCCTCCGGTCGGCTCGGCTGGCTGCTGGTGGAGAGAGAGGATGTGTTGATGAGCAGCTGGGCGGCTTCAAATTCAGAAGCGAACCCATCAGCGACTCTTCACGCGGTCTCTGTCGCCAGTTGAATGGGCCGGACGACGACGCGGTTGGACATGGCTGCATCATGGCAAAGTGAGCCAATGAGCCAATTCTCTACTGTCGCTCTTGGGCATTCTGATACGCATGACGATCCATCATGCGTTCGTTCGTTCGTAGGAGCTCTATGGGAGGCAAGCGGCCGAGATCGCGAGCAGGAGGAGATGCCGAATGGCCTGGAGCTGCCATGAGTTTGTGAAGGCAAGGTGAAGCAGAGCTGATGGGCTGCCAATCATTTGGTTGCTGGCATCTTTCGTACTTTGGGTCGCTTGCTCTCAGCGTATGGGACCGGGTGGCAAGCCCCAAATTCTGCCCCCCTTCCTCCTCTTCCCTTGTTGTTGGCTGGAATTAAGAGGCGAGCGTTCCTCCACAGACAAGCAGCTCTGGGAAGAGCGTGTGGGCGAACAAGCGTCTGGTTTCGGGGTCATGGAGTGGAACAAAAGCCCGTACCAAGTCGCAGGCAAGCGCTATCAGCCGCCACCGCCGCCGGACGCGGAGCTGATCAAGCAAGAGACCAACCTGGTCGCGCGGTATCGAGGCTCCAATGGCAGCGACCATCAACGTGTGGCCTCGCGACCGACGCCGTCTCTGGCAAGTATGCATCAAGATCCGTCACCGTCCATGGCGTTTCTCACGAGCGTGTCGATGGGCATGGACCAGCAGCAGCAGCAACAGCAAAGCAACGCGCTGGACATGCAGCACTTCGACGAGAACGTGACAGTGGATCTGCAGCAACTGTTCCCATCAAACGGCCACAACAGCAGCGTTTTGCCACCGCAGCAGCAGCAGCCAATGCAGTCGCACTACCATCATCTGCCGGTGTCATTTAGTGAGCTCTACGCAGGCCACGCGCACCAGCAGCAACAGTCGCCGGTGGAGGAAAAGCCAGAGCCGCAGTATCCGCACCAACAGCTCTTCCAGTCGCTGCAGCCGTCTGGAACCGGGCCGGCGATGAACGAATGCTACTTTGGTGAATGTACGTGGCGCAGACTGCAATGCCTTGAGTAGGATTGCATGCTGATCGTTGTTCTTTTGTTGCAGCAGCCTTTCCAGTCTTCCACACGGAGCCGAGCTACGGCTTTTCCCAGCAGCTACAACAACAGCAGCAGCACCACAGCCACCACCACCAAGGACAGAGCGCGATGCTGGACGATCGGGGCGAACTCGCCGACATTAACGACGCCAGCTCTCTGGAGATCCAGGAGATGTCGAACCTGCTGAACCCCGTCGTGACACCACCCTACTCGTCCAACAACTCTGCGCGGGTCTCGATGGTCTCACCGCTGCACGCCGACCCAGGCGCCAGTCGCGCCTTGCTGATGCGTGAAGATGACCAGGACGCCGGAGCGCAACAGACGGCCGTGAGCATGGCCATGGGGTTCGGCGCCATGGCTGGCATCGGCCATGTGTGCGCCGTGCCCAAGTTCTCTGCAGATCGACGCAAGCTGTGTATTGTGGAGGACTGCAAGAGCCAGGCACGCGCGTTCAACCGCTGCAAGCGACACGGCGGCTCCAAGCGCTGCTCGCAGCCCGGCTGCACCAAGTCGGTGCAGAGTCGCGGGCTCTGCATCCGCCACGGCGGCGGCTCGCGGTGCCAGGAGGCAGACTGCACACGCGCCGCGCAGAGCCACGGCCACTGCAAGAT
Source organism: Elongisporangium undulatum (assembly GCA_023334555.1). Lineage (NCBI taxonomy): Eukaryota > Oomycota > Peronosporomycetes > Pythiales > Pythiaceae > Elongisporangium > Elongisporangium undulatum. The sequence goes on along the minus strand of JAADVF010000082.1, from coordinate 52,813 downwards.
GCACGGCGGCGGCCGGCCCTGCATTGTGACCGGCTGCGACAAGAAGGCGCACTTGAAGCGGCTCTGCCGGAAGCACGGCGGCGGCGCCAAGTGCAACGTCCCGGGCTGCGACAAGTGGGCCCAGCGGCAGGGCATGTGCATGACGCACGCCAAACACGTCAACGGTGCCGACGCGCCTCGACGCCCCAAGCGCGCCCTGCCGGGCGCTGCCGCCTTTGAGGCCAGCGGCTCCATGCAGCTCTAGGATCCATTGTCGCCATCCCCATCCCCGTACCCGACGCTTAACTATATATTCGCCATTCCATGCGCAGCGTTTTGCCGCTCGATCTGCTTAAAATTGCTCTAATAATTAGCACGCTGTCGTCCATGACCTAACAACTGAGTGGCCTTGCATTTGCCAGGGAATGCGGGATGGGACCCACCGTTTTAGCGACATGCCAACCGAATTTTGGGGGTTTAAACGGCTGGGGTTTCCCGCCAGACTGCCGCAAAAACGCGGGTAAAAGTTCGGACGACGCGGGCTTGTACCCGCCAACTTGGGTATAGTGACTATATGAGATAATAAATCCGTTTACCGACATTGAAGTTACCGTTTCCTGTTATATATGTCCTTATATCCAGGTAATTCTGCACATTTGAATTTTGGTTTGGGTCTTGGGAGGTTGCGTTCATTTGCAGTTTGTATGTGAGCAAGCGCATGCATACAAACTCCAAGTGAACGTGCGGCCCTTAAGTCGAATTCAAAACCACAAAGCGGGCAAAGCCAGAGCCAAACAGCAAGCCTGGTGATGACGCAAGACATGCGCCACGACGCAGAGACGTTCCGCGTGGCGGAGGAGCTGATGATGCTCAGCTGCATGGCCACGGTCAGCGGCCCCAACGCTGGCGGCTCCGCTTTCGCGCCAGCACCAGTGCCGGCCAAGCGCTCGTTCTACGCTCACGAGCCTGAGGTAGGTTGACGAAGCGATCCTTGTGAATGTGTTGCAACGGCTCATGTTCTTGTTATTGCGGGGCTCTAGATGGCGAATGGAGATCAGAACCGGCAGATAGAACCAGTCGCTCGGTACGTTCTGACGTGGTAGCAGCCTCTGTGGATTGATTTAATAGTTGTGCTCATTTGTGAATGCGCATTTTTGCTGAACGCAGGACGTCGAATCACGTTGGTCAACCGACTCATGATGAGGTAGGATTGGAGCCTGCCTGCCTGTAGACCCAGTGTCTGTGTAAAGACTGGCAACTGAATGCAGCAGACTCACACTTGCGTTACACGTTGAAGGCAGCGGGCAACAACCCGTCAATTCGATCCCATCTTAACGCGCGGCGCGTACGAAAAACATCACCAGCCACAGACAAGAGCAAGGTAAGCTTCCCGTCTGATTCGTGTTATGGCTGTATCACTGACAGTGCTCTCGGTCGCAGCTCATTTTGAACACGCGCTGTGACCTTTCCCATTCCGACCTATTGAAAGAGCATCGCATGCGGTTCCGCCGCGTTCGCCGGAGGTGCGTGCTCTTTTGCATGATGTACAACAGCTCTCGCTCCCACAAAAGCGTTTTAGACTCACGAATGTCATGATTGCAGGTGGAATTTTGAGCAGAACGTGAAGAAACGCGCCTATTTAGCTCGATTCGAAGTGCAAGGAGTCCCGTTGGTGCAGCATCTGGAGACCCTGAGCCACTGGCAGTGAAGACTGCGAGGGAGAAGCCTCTCGTAACCATCGGATGTCCGCTTCATCGTCGTGGCGGCTTCCAGTTTCTTCAATGCACGTGTTTAACCGTTAAATGCAATGTAACATTCTGCGTAGCTGAGCGGTGTCAAACAAGTTTGTACATGGTACACTGTACCGAATTGACGTTGAGCAGCGGGGAAGGGGATGGATCTTTGCACCATCACTCTATACACATGTTGACCAGCACTCTGCCTGATTACCATCGCGCTCATTTGCTTGACGATCTTTGCGGTTTGGCAGCAGATCCGATCTTTATTTATTTTGAGAACAGAGTGCAACAGTGAAGCGACCGCGTTCGAGTCCCCAATTTTTTTCCCGACAGGTAAGTACACAACGGATCGTCATTACGGCAGTTGGCCAGTTGAAGAAGAAGAAAACAAGCAAGCAGGCATTCGTCTTCGCTCGCGTGTGCGTACCCAGCAGAGTTTGTGTTGATCACCAGACTGGTGGTGCCTTCCAGCGCACAGTTCGGAGCCGAAGCTGGTCGAACTACTGCAGCGCCTGAATTCCGCGGAGAAGAGCAGCTGCGTTTTGGATAGGTACTCGTTTATGATCGTGGTTAGAACGTTCCTTGAGCTTATAAATTTGAGAAAAAAGAACAAAGCAAAGGCCTTCACGCGAAAGAAAATAAAAAACCAACCGCCGTCTAAGAAAAAAAAAGAATATTGTGAGCAAATGAAGTGCGGAATCGACGATCTCTGGCCCCAAACGGTCCGAAACCGATTTCCTTTCTGTGTAAAACCTGCGCCAAGCGCACGAAAACAGAAACAGATTTCCTTCCCGTGCGACAGTCGACCGCCAGGAAACGGAAACAAAAGTTGGCACGAAGTCTCACATAAACCTCAGCTTTCTTTTCATTTTTATTTGCGTTTCTGCAAAAGCAACGTTTTATGCCGTTCGCACTTGACTTTAGGGTGACGATTATTCCATGCCTTCATTTGAAAGCGTGTACCGTATTCGGCCATGATTATGCAACCAAGTTCAACTCCAGATTGCAGTCACCTTCGAGCGACATTTGTCGCATATTCGTGCCAGAACCGGCAGATATAGCGTAGGGTACAGTGGGCTCAAGCGCGACTTGGCCCTTTTCTGCCGTCGTGTGGTCGGTCGATCGGAGCCCAGAGTGGGCGCAGCTGGAGTGGTGAATCCAACAAGACTGCGGTTTTTTGTGACAAAAGTGCGCCACCCGTTTTTCATTCACAAGTGGGGGCCTGATTTGCCTCAAACGGCCCACATTCGTTTTACCCGCATTTTGTCAAACCATAGTAAGTTACGCCAGCTGGGGAGAAAACCCAGGGGTAACTTTTGGGTTGCCTCTGGGATCGGTAATTTACCGCCCCATTTTAAAAATTCGTTCCCCCTCCCGCCGCCTAAACAAGCAACAGCGCCCAAACGGAAAGCGCGGCTGGCAAAAGCAGCGCGCCACCAAGCCAAGAGAGAGAAGAGCGACAGCGGTCCCACGCTCGAGGGAGAGGAGCCCACGCAGCAGCAGCAAGTCAACACGGCGCTCGATATCGCAGTGACGGCCTCGGCGCTGCTACACGACGCGGCCGACCTGGCCGAGAGCGACGACAGCGGCGCCGCGTTCTGGGCGATCGAAGACACGCGCTGCAAGCGGCCTATGGGCAACTACGACCGCGATTCGTTCCAGTGGCGAGTCATGCAGCAGCAGAACAGCAACCATCAGCAGCAGCCTCCGCGGGCGTACTACCCGCCCCAGGACCACCACCCAGCCAGCAGCAACAACAGCACGGCGGCGACGTATTTCCTGAATGAACCTAACATGGAGCAGCGAAGACCACAGACCAACACAGGAGCAGCAGGTTACGGCGGGAACAGCTCAGCGGCCTATTACGGCCCGCCCGCAGGAAGCAAGCGACCGCGGCATTCCTATGAACGCAGCTCTCCCGTCGACAACCCAACGCGATATACTGATTACCACGGGCTCTCTGCCGTGCCCGTGAAAGAAATGCAGGAGTCTCCGACCATGTCCAGCGCCAGGAATCAGCAGCCCCAACACAGCCACCATTCGACCATGGGCTCCAGCGCAGCCGCGACGTCCACAGTGTCGTCCTCATCGTCGTATCTTCCGACACTGGACGCCGGCGGCCTGTCGTTGTCGTACCCATCGTACTCGTCCGTCCAATCGCCTCGGATGTTCGAAGGGGAGACCAACTCGCTTCCGGCATATCACAGCGAGTGGTTCCTGAATCGCGTCTCGTTGAATACGCCCGTGGGTTCATCGGCCAGCAACCCCAGCAGCCATGCAACCGTTTCGAACCAGCAGTCGCACAATCAGCAGCAGCAGCAGCGTTCCATAGACGATTCCAGATCAAGCCTCGCCAGTCGGATCAGCGGCACGTCGCTCTTGTCACCGCCAGCGCCGCATGGGAACAACAACAACATGTTTGGCAGTAATGAACCCCCGCTCATGAACGACTACGAGACTGGATTCTACTCGCTATGGCATGGATCCAATGGAGCTAATGTCATGGGCTACGAACCAGATACAGATCACCACCACGCGTCCTCTGTCGGCCAAGATCACCCAGTCACAGGGCCACTGTATATGCCCGACGAAGAAGAATTGAAGATGGAGTACGCACCCTTGTCCGAGGCATTCAACCAGGACGAGTTATTGGAGGATCTATATGGACCTATTGAAGCCGAAACGACCGCTGCTGTGGACGCGTCTTCTGCTTCGCTCGGCGGTCCAAACCACGGACTCAGTATCATGGTGCCCGATAGACGCGACCGAGAGCCGCACATGGAGCGGCTGATCGGACCAGGTGGTGAATTGATGAAGCGAGATCGATATGCCGACGAAGTACGAGCAAGCAGCTATATGAACACAAGCAAGGGCGGCGTGATCACAGCCTTGGGGTCACCGTATGGAACTATGAGCGAGTCTACAGGTGGATTTCGAGCGCTCGCAAGGAATGCTGAGATCAAGCGTCCAGCAGCAGGCCAAAAGGCCTCGTCGTCCTACCGAAATACAGCTGCGTCATCAACATCAGCCGCAGCGGGGAGATTGTCGTACGGTGGTTCTCCGCTGGGTGTTTCGACTGGCCGAGATTCGATAGCGTCTGTAGGCCACGACAGCGCGAGTGTGACTCCCGGGAGCGACAGTTCTCGGAGCGGGGCGACCACAGGTGATTTCACAACAGCCGGCAAACGGCCACGCAGTCGACAGTGCGATTTTCCTGGGTGTCTGAACCGCGCTCGATCACATCAGAAATGCAAGAAGCACGGTGGTGCGCACCAGTGCGTATTTGAAGGCTGCACGAAGAACAGCCAGAGCCGCGGGCTGTGTATCGCTCACGGCGGAGGCTCCCGATGCAAGGTCGAAGGCTGTGTGCGAGCAGCTCAATCCAAAGGCCTGTGCAAATCTCATGGCGGCGGTGAGTTTTGCGCGGTTGAGGATTGCCGTAAGAAGGCGCATCTCAAGCATCTGTGTCGCACGCACGGGGGCGGCGTGCGCTGCAAGAACCCGAAATGCTCCAAGTGGGCCCAGCGCAAGGGCTGGTGCATGGCTCACGCCAAGGAGTTCCTCGGTCCGTGAGTTTTTGTCTGGGCCGAGGTGCATTCTTTCCATATTGCGTGTCTGCCATTTTTCTTTTTTCCCCATTTGTGCTTTAGCTCTGTCGTTGATTCTCCATTAATTTAAATTGCATTATTTATGGCGACGGCCGTTTTGCTTTGATCTCTTCATGCTGTGACGCAACAGATACAGCTCCAGCTGCTGCTCATGGAGAGAACACGACAGCAACGGACACTTGCGCAAGAAAGAAACGCACTGATAACGCTCATTCATCCCATTTCCCTTACACTTAAAAATGCCACCGCTTCGGGAGCCCGCCCTCTCTGTTTTGGGTTTGTAGGTACGCTGGAGCGGGTTCACTTCCAACGGCGATGGCTACACATCTTTAGAGCTCACTCGTGCCAGTGAACTCTTCCCGCTGCGCCGAGTAGCTGCTCGCTTCAGAGGTTGAAGGGCTGTCCGGGCCGTCGTCGTCCGGATCCTGCTCATCGCCACTGTTGGAGTTCAGAGCCAGCGAGGAACCAGCATCGAATAGGTTGTACAGCTCAGACCACGGCAGCTCCTCACTTGAGACGAAGCGGCGCGCCGGCAGATCCACAAATAGTGAATGGCTCATCAACTCATTCGTTTGCTGTTGATGCAGCTGCTGTTGCATAGTCTGCTGCTGTTGGTTGGGCTGCATCGGCATGGTCAAATCGATGGTATTCGAGTCGTTGGAGGCAAGCTGGGCGTACAACTGCGATGGGTTCTGCTGCGAACCAGTGTTGTCTTGTTTGTCGCTCGGCATGATGTAGCAATTCTGGAAATTCTCGTCACACACCAAGGGCCCGGACGTGAACGGGGTCTCCACTTTAAATGATCGCGTCATCTCATTCGCACTGGTGGGTGCGTGGCTGAATCCATTGCCGCTCATGGCCGAAGGAGCAATAATAGGGCGCCAGTTATCGTCGTTTCTTGGGGTGGCAGCCGATGATGAAACGCTTGAGGTTGCGGGGGAAGAAGGCAGCACTTCCGTACGCTTGCGCTTGTATATCCGATCATCGTCTTTGCTTTGAAACGGTTCCGCTTCTGGCTTGATTGTGGCGTGACTCGCACGACGGCTCGAGTAGATCGAGAACCCGTCCGAGCGAAGTCGCTCCAGGCAGTACATGTATGAGCCCATGGGCTTCATGAACAGCACCTCCAGAACATGCTGCGCGTCGCTTCCCGAGAGGCCCTGGCCACGGGGAGCCGTCCAGCCGTAATGCCAGGCCTTGCACTCAGCATTGAATTCAAAAATGGCCGACTGCGAAGCCGATTCCATGGCCGCGCCACGCAGGATACCTGGGAAGAGCGGGTTCATTGGATGCTCCTTGTCGCGCACACTGCCAAAGATCTCGTGCTTCTCGATGGTCTGGCCCGGGAAGACCTCTGGACCAGACACGGCCGTGTCAAACGCGCCTTCTAGGTTCACAAAGCGTGCAAACGCCAGCACAGCCGGTCGCGAGGTCTGAATGGGGCAGATCTTGACGCCGCCGGACTCAGTGATCCGGCTCACTGCCACGTGCACGCGGATCGAGTCGCCGCAAAAGCCCGAGCTCACATGCCGGCGGTTCCGACAGCACGGGAAGCAGCGCAGATTCTTCTGCCCGCCCTTCTTGTTGTTGCGCTGGTACCGCGTCTGGAATAGATGAAAGTCCTTGGACGGCGCCACGAACGAGGCGCGCACGATCAGGCCGTGTGGGTTCTCGCAACTGTCGTTGCAGCATGGACCAGGCACGTTCTGGTACACCATATTGTCATCTTCCTCCGGGTCGTCCCCGCGCATGGGCTTGGTGTTGCCGTCCGATTCGATCCATGTGCCGAACCCGGCTTCAATCTGATACGTGGGCGGCTCCAGCAGCAGCGAGTCGCGCGCCGCCAGCATCTTGTAAATGTCAATGCCGCTCTCGACCGTGGACGGGAACACCTGGCGCATGGCCTGCAGACTCGAGTATTTCACCTGCCATGCAGCCATCGTCAATCAGTCTGCGTGCACGTGTTTCCCCCTCCATCGCTGCCAGGGCAACGTACAATGGACGTGTACGTGTATTCGCCGGGCGGTGGCTTGACCACGCAGGTCGAGACGTGGCCGATCGTGTGCGTGTTCTTGAGGATCATGCGCAGCAGCCGCTCGAACTCGTCGATGTGGCGTGGATCCACACGCATGCGCGTCACCAGCACAGCCTGGGACAGCAACAGAGAACACGTTAGAGCTCTGATCTGATCCGATTTCCAAGGCACGGCGCGGCGCGTCACGCTAGCGCAGGCCCCAGAGCGCTCCTGCACACGCGAGAGCCGCGCCCCTGGCTGCCGCACGCACCTCTTCGTTGTCTGTGAGGTTCGTGGCCTCCAGCACGTCCTCCAGCATGCGGTAGGACAGGAAGCTGCGCGTGAGCACCGGATCACTCTCCATTCTCGTTGCCAGTGAATCGAATGCCGGAAACCACGCACGAAGGAAGGGACGAGGCACCCTGCGCCCTCTCTAACTGCATACGCAACGGTAGAGAAGTGAGAGTGAAGGTTCAGTCGAGTCGCCCCAAACTGAATCAACGTAACAGGTTACAGTTTGTTAACCACCGACCTGGCTTCCTCTGTCTACAGATCCAGGCTGGTGGTCCAGTCCAGCGCAGATGCAATTGTGGCCTCGGAGGACTGACGACGCAGCGCCTGGCAGAGCTCTATGGTCGGAAGCGTCGATGGCGCTCTGTCGGGCGGCGTGGCTGCGACATGGCTGGAAAGAATCGGTTATTAGGCGAACTCGTTCCTCCTTGGGCTGGGACCAACCCAGCAGACACTCACCGAGGGGTCTTGTCCTTGATCTTCTTTCTGGATTTCGCTGCTGGAACTGCCGCCGTTTGCTTGGAAGAACCCGTGGGACTGCAATACACCGCGCTAGTTTGAATCTCGCGAGGGCATTCGAATTGAGAGGGACCTGCGGGTCGCAGCGAGAGCAGCACCGAGATGGGGTAGCTCGTGCGCTTCAAAGAAACGCTAGCAGGTGGCAGCTGCGTCCTGCTGACAGCTTCTTCAATGCCCAGTGTGTGGTCTTGGACGACGGGTGATGGCTCGTCATCTAGTACGAGCGATCTATCGAAGCTTGCATCCAAAGCAGGCTCCTTGTCTTCGTCGTCTTCCTCTATTCTCTCCATCGTGAGCTGGGCATCAAAGTTGATCTCTTCCGACAGCAGACTCAGTTCCGACGGCGTCGGCTCGGGTTCCTCTTCGTCGTCAAAGTCGAAATCGTCCACTGGATCTAAAGAGCTGCTGCTGGAGCTCAATGCATCGTCGTCTTCGTCATCTGCTGCTGCGCCAGAGAGCTGCAGCGCCTGCTCCGACTCATAGAACTCGATGAAGCAGGCTTCGCAGTACGGACAGCCGTCCGCTTCGTCCAGCACGATCGTATTGCCCAGCGAAGCTTCTGCCCCACAAGTGGTACACACGTCCACTGTCGTTGGCACCGCAATCTCCTCATGCACCGTTTGCGGCTCTGGCGACTGCGGCTGCTGCTGCTGCATCTGCTTCTGCTCTTGCAATGGACCACGCTGGCTCTGGAGGATGTCAACTTCCACTTGCGCTCGATGCCGTTCCAGTGAGCGCACGACCTTGGCCAGCACGCGGTGGCGTTGCAACACATCGCTACCAAGCGAGCACTGCTCTAGCACTGCGAATGCGTACTGGAAGTAGTCCCGCGCTCGCTCCAGTGTGGCCGTCCGTGCCTCGTGATCCCCAGCGACAGCGACGGCGTGTCGTTGACACGCTTGGCCCAGATTCCGGGCCAGAACAAACATGGTCGCAAAGTCATTGGCCGCGTACGCGCTCTCGAGCGCATGCTTCCACGTGGCGATGGCCTGCTGCAGATCGCCCTGCGCCAGCTGCTGGCGGCCTACGTGCAGCTGCCGCCGATGGACCTGGTGGCTCTGCTCCATGGTGCTGGCTGCCTGCGCTGCTCGCGAGAATCTTCTTTTAATAATAAAAGACAAAATCCAGAACGCAACGAAGATTTGGCGGGCTCAGATCTGAGCCCACCCGACACCAGTGATGATGTGCAGCCATTTTGGCAATAGAGAACCATGGCGACTGCGAATATCTGGATGGCCGCGAGTGACGGCGATATGGAAGCCGTGAAGCAGTTCCTGGCTGACGGGGGCGACATCAACACCAAGGACGAATACGGCTACACGCCTCTGTGAGTGCATGACTGCAGCGGCGGCTTGCTTGCGGCGCAATTTATGGTCAAAGCTGACGGTTTATTTCGTGTCAAATAGTCAGGCTGCTGTGAGCTACAACCACATCGAGCTCGTGCGCTTCCTGCTCCAGCACGGAGCGACCGCCACGCTTGGTGCGTCTATCTATGTGTAATTTCCTGTGGTGGTGCCTGTAAATCTAACAGTAGCATTGTGCGAACTGCTGCAGGCGATGATGACATGGACACACCGCTCCACCGATGTGAGACCGTGGAATGCGCCACGATTCTGCTGCAGCACGGCGCTGAGCTGAACGCGCGCAATTCTGAAGGCCGAACGGTGAGTTTATTGGTCGTGCGCGCATTGTTCTGCCTTGTAGTATGGCGTCTGATGTGTGAGTGCGTAAATATGCCAGCCCTACGACTCGGCCATCGAAGAGGAGCATGGCGAACTGGCTGCGATGTACGCGTCCATGGGCGCGGAGAAGTCCGACCTGATCGAGGAGGAAGAGGACGAGTTCGCTCACTTGCGTGAGGATTAAGAAATGGTTTTATCTTTGGCATCTTAGTAGTGTCTGCGTTCCACATGCGTCAAGGTCAGGCAATGCGCCTTTGAGAGTATATGCGCTGCAGAGTGCATGCTTTGCAAACGTAGATAAGGCTCAGCAATGGATTTGCACGGAGCGAGTCAAAGCAAGTCGTTGGATCAATGAAATGTGTATTTGGTTTGGTTTCGCTCAGCTAGAGTTTGTCAACATTTAAGAATTCAGGCTCATTATATCATTAGTACCATCATAGCGAAACACAATCGACTAGTAAATGCTGATTATACAATAGAGCGCCAGAGGATCTGACTACGTGCAATATCAATCGGGTCTCTTTCTCCGTTTCTCTGCAGGCTGCAAATCGCTGAATGAAAGGATGAGATGAAGCTCATCCCTCTGAAAGGCGACTGTTTGGGGTCCATCCAATTTGGCTGGTGGCACTAGTTCAACGGCTCAGGTTTCATGCCACCGACTCATATGAATAGCCAGCCGAGCAGGCACACATTAGTGCCACAGACCGTTCAGTCGTTGGAATCGCGAGTCAAAGATCGGTTCGGCACATGCCTGCTTGAGAATAGACGCGATGGCATCCAGCTCCAGAGCACTCTCGCACAGATCCACGACCATGCCGGCGTACTTGATGCTGTAGCTGTTTAAGCCGTAGCTGATGTCAGGGTCTCGGCGGCCAGTGTAGGCGCTGCATTGCGACTCAAACAGCTTCAGCGCCTTGTCGTGGCAGTCAAAGCGGCTCGGAGCGCGGTTCAGCGTGAGTGGGGTGCGCATCTGGCGCTGGTAGATCGCTTGCACTCGAGAGAACAAATCGTCGGCAGCTTCGCGGGTCTGGATCTGAGCGACCAGCGCATTCGCAAGCTGACGGCGATCTTGGCCCACAGGCGCACGCAGGTACTTGTAAAAGGCCATGACCAGAGCGACGTCGTGCACGTCAATAGCGCTGGCGATCTCGTCACTAGAAAGCACGGCGGCCTTCTCAGTCTCTTGGCCAGCCGAAGCAGATCCAGTGGCGGAACCCGTGAGATCGTAAGTGGATTGGAAGTTGCCCACGATCTCCTTTTGGATCGGCGCTGATCCAAACTTCTTCGTGTGGCTCTTGGTTGTCAGCTTCTTGATGCGTTGGAACTGCAGCGAGACTGACTCGGCCGACAGGTCCGTGAGGTCGCTGTCCTGCATCCAGTTGACCGAGTACAAGTCGCCGAGACACGTGCCCAGCGATGTACCGTTCACCACATCGTACGGAGGACAGTACGTTCCCCAGGACGACTCGTAGCTGTTGGCGGCCGTCGTAGCAAACGCATTGAGCTTCTTCAGCGTACTGTTGGAGAACATGGAGCCAGACTCGCATGCTGAAGTACAGTAGAGCAGCGAGTGAGCAGCAGAACTTTGCTTAAGCGACCAAGAATGGACGTACCTTCCATATAGAACACCAGCTCCTGGTACTTCTTCTCCGCGTGCATCTTCGTGAGCGCCTGCGTAAGGTTCTTGGTCGTAAGCATGTCGCCTTGCGGGAACATGATGAATCCCCTCGAGCCATGGTCCACAAAGTTGATAAACACGCGGTCTTCCGCCGTGCTGTTGAGCACTTTCTTGCCCTCCGTCACGCCGGATTGCTCGCCCGTGAGAACCTGCACGAACGCCTCCGGCGTCACCTCCTTGCCTCGGTAATCTACCTTGCAGCCTTCATACACGTCCACAGGGTTGACTCCATCCTTTGTCGGCTGGTTGAACAGCTTGCCTGGGAACGGGTTCTCCTTGTGCGCCGCGACATCATCGTACATCATCAGGATCACATTCTCTGCCGGGATGCCATGGCGGCGGACCACATGGTACGCATGGCAGCCATCGGCCTGGTGGCGGTAGTTCTCGTAGCCTCGCGAGCCAACCACGATCACGGCCCAGTGCTCGGCGTGCACCAGCGCCAGGCACAGCGCAGCCACAGAGAGCGACAAAAGCAGCCGCTGGACCATCGAGGGGGTCATCTCGCTGTTCTCAGATTGAAGAGAAAGATCTTCTCTTGGGCCTGAGAATTCGACAATTTCGACAGCGCAGTACAGTCCGTGACTGTAATACAGCGCGGGTGTGTTCCACATCATGGGTGAGTTTCCTGCTGGCCAGATGCTGCGGACCAAAGCAACGTCTCACAGTTGCTGCATGACAGACGGACGGACGTGAAAGCCATGCGTGCCTTGGACACGTTCCTACAACCGCAAGGAGGACAGTCGTTTGTGGATGAGAGGATCCGCAGACATACACCCCAAGCACCCATTTCCGCTTCTCCTGCGTCATGTCCAGCGTGTTACTCGCCAGCAACAGGCGAGAGAGTCAGTGGCAATAGAAATGTGGCTCTAACCCAGAGTGCGTGCGTGTGTGCGACTTGGCCGCAACAATTGACCCCTCCCTCCAAATTTAGCACAACGTGACGATATAAAATACTGCACAAATGCATTTACTCTTTTAATCCGATACACATTATATTCACGAGCTGACTGAAATATCGCTATCAATGACCTGTGTAAATTGAATCCTTGTCTGAAAGGGTTAGGCTGTCTACAATAACCCTGGCTTCCCACAGAAATTCGGCTTTGTCGAATATGCGCGTACGGTACTTGCCTCATAGCGCGCCCGCTCTTTTGACCAGTGTATTTCCCTTTACGGCCGGCGGCATTCGCACTGCAGTCCGGCGTACGACGCTCTCGGTCCATCCCTCTCGACCTCTCGGGCGGACGGAGCGGACGGACGCACATGCCCGACGCTCATGGCCTCGGCCCTCGACACGCGCGATGGCTCTCGGCCCTCGTGATCGTGCTTCTCATGGCGATGACAGGAGCACAGGTGGTCTCGGCAAGCGCCAGCGGCAGCACCTCGGCCGACGCGGGATCCGTCAGCAGCAGCTCCAGTGACGGCAGCGCCGACGACATTGTGTATGAGGCCGACGATTGCTCCGCATGCTGCGCCAGCACCTCCAGCACAGGTCTCGTGGGCGGCTCCTCGGTCTCGCTCGCGTGCTGCGACCAGACCCAGCCGCGGAATCTGTTCGGCACGGTGCATGGCGAATGCAGCGGCCTGCCGTGCTGCTCGTACGGAGGCCGCAAGGCGCAGAACCACCAGGCGTGGTTCCCGTGTCTGCTTTTCCCGACCTGCAACAACGACTCCAACTACGAACAGTTCTGCGACGGCAACCAGGAATGGTCGTACATCGAAGGCGCCGACTTCACGTGCGATCAGACGTGCTGCTCTGGCCCTGTGCTGGCCTCCAACGTGTGGGAGGGCGTGGAACTGGACAAGCCTGGCCAGACCAACGCTACGTTCTCCGTCACCTTCACGCCCACGGATTACATGGACCTGTTCTATTCCAGCTCGGCCACCAACTATGTCTTGGAACAGATCATGCTCGCGAGCCCCATCGACTACAACTTCACCAGTGGAGCCAACTGCTGGATCGCAGCCACATCGACTGCAACGTCTTCGGCCTCTTCGTCAACCAGCAGCAGCATGAGCAAGAGCTCCTCGAGCTCTTCGACGAGCTCAAATAACGCTTCCTACGGAGATTCGACCACCTGTGTGGTCTCCACGTTCGATGATCGAACGTATTTGACCGTGAACATCCCTGCGACGCACCAGAACAACCACACGTTCACGCTCACGTTCGACAGCGTCGTCACGCCTACAGGAATCAACACCACGGCCTCGCACGTGTACTCGTCGGATACCAACCTCGCGCCGGTGTACTACATTTTCAACGACACCGAAGGCACGGTATTCGACTCGTTCTACCGCGTGACGGCATTAGGCTCTGCAGCGCTTTCAAGTGGATCGTTCTTCCCGGAGAATATCTATCCAGGCAACTCGGGCAACGCCAGTCTCGCGTTCTACACGGACGCCCGCATCCCTGAGGGCAGTTCAGTCACGATCGAGTTCGGCGCCAAGTGGAAGTTCACGTCCAGTGCGAAATGGCAATGGGAGTACTTTACGTCTGGAAACGAAGTCCGCGATAACAGGGATGCCAACCACACGAGCTTCAATGAAAGCGGGAATGCGTGGACCTTTGTGGTCGAAGAAACTATCGACATTGGGTGGATCGGATTGAGCGTGGACAAGGTGAAGAACCCATCGGTGGCTGATTCAGGTCTGAACATGGCCGTGATGACCATCAACGACCCCCAGGACCGACTGATTGTGCGGGGGCGCTTTTCGGCTATTTCGATCGACTTGCTCTCCGGTGCCACGGCGAGTCCGTACAACTACGTGACAATGGTCGTGTTGATCTGCACGCTCATGTTCTGCTCGGTCGTGATTAAGGGACATGGACTGGCCTTCTCACTTGGGTCGATTTGGACCGATATCACGGCAATTTGTACCGTGTTGGCACTGTGCACAGCGATCCTCAACAATCTCTGGTGGACGTTCGACCGCACCAGTGTGTATTTCTACATCTGGCGCCTGTACTTGTGCTTCACTTTCACCATGCTGACGGCTGTGTGCTTCCATTGGGGTACGGTGCTGAGTCTTCGACTTCGAAAATTGCCCAAGGCGACCACTTCAATGGCATTCGTTCTGATCAATGCTCTCTTCTACGCTTTACAAGTATCATTCCTCATCAGTCATCGCGACTTGATTCGACGTGTGTACGAGTCTGAAAATGATCCAACGTCATACGCGAACCAGCAGTGCAAGAGCAACGTTCAAGAGTCGGTCAGCAACGTATTTTCTGATATCCAAGGCTACTTTTGGTACTGCTACGCTGCTGACCAAGATACCTATTTCATGGCTTCCACAGTCATCACGGATGCGTTGTTCGTGGTCCTCACTCTGACTGTGATGGCGCTGGGATTTATGGTTATGCGTCGTGGCAAGCTGCTATTGCGAAACTCTTCAGGCCCGCATCAAGTCGTTTTGATCAAGGCACTTCGCCTCTATTACGCGCTGATCGGCGTGGTGACACTTGTGTATCTAGTCTCGTGGATTGTGCAGATGCTGAGTCGTCGACACCATTACGTATCATATCCGTGGTACTACATTTTTACCGTGTGGCTGCCTTGCTCGATCCCGCCGTCATGCTTGATTTTCCTGCAATGGAACGCCACGACGAAGCCCCTTCGCGATGTTGATACCGGAGATGAAGGACCGTTGTCTCAGTGGGGCTACGGCGAAATTCGAACCCCCAGTTTTGCCTTCAGCACGTCTGACCGATGGACCGAGGAATCAAGTGGATACAAAGACCTGATCGGCGATGATGACGATATTCTGTCGAATGATCCTGCCCTGATGGGGAAGGGCCAGGTTGACGATTATATCGGTTTGTCAATGTGTCTGGAAGCGAGCGAAGTTTATGGCCATGGGTGCTATATCGCTATTCAACGTCTTGATGTTGACAAGCAATCTGGCAGCAGCATGTGGCGGCAAATCAGTAACACAGACACCGTTGATTTGGCTAACAAGGATCTTTCCTCGGCCGCAGCAACTGGACGATACTTATACCCGTTCTTGGCTGTGCCACGAATTCCTGTTTCGAGCTCAGATGAAAAGATTCGCCTGGTTGTCTATTCGGTCAATAGCCCCGTCAGTATCTTGAGTCATTCTGACATGACGGCGTCCGAAGTGCTGGCGGCGCTTGATCGTCAAAGCAGCAATGAGATTGATGATGATCTTGAAGACCAAGAAGATGATGGCAGCAGCAGTCTACCAACGCACAAATCGTCGTTCTTGGACTTGGATGGTGTTGCCCTGCACAGCCAAGCAATCGACGAGCTGTTCGAAGCTGAATCCGATGATGGCGGGGAATCCACACTCGGTTCCAGTACGAGTGCCCCGACCTACAGTGTTGCCGCGGAGTTTACTGTGTCAACCGGTTCATTGGTGACCTCGGGTGCTCGGAATGAGCAAATTGTACTCACTGCTACTGAAAACTCGTACAAGTCGATTGAAGCCAATCCGCTGCCGCCCAAGCTGTCGGTGCACACTGTCATCCCCAAGTCCGCGGGTAAAAACTTTGGCTTTGGTGATGTCAATGGCCTCTCGGCTGTTCATTCTATCAGCAGCCAGTACCACATTCGCGAACAAGGATTACTTGTTGTTGAGGACTTGACTGAAAGCCGCTTCAGCAACTGGATTCCGCGACAGGTACTCGAGGTGATCATCCGACACCGCAGCAAGGGCTTTCTGATTGCTCAAAGCGATCTTGCGCGACTGGAAGCGTACGACCAACAACGACAAAAGGGATCGGACCGCGGTATTTATGAGAATTTGATCCAGCAGATTCAAGATGATGGCGATCTGAACCGCTGCCGTGAGTGGATGGTTCAGCGTTGCCAGTACATGAAGGACTACGTGGATCTGCTTCGGCGTATGCGACGACTATATGTGATTCGAGACCACAACAAGAACTACTTCAAGCCGAGTACAGAAAAGAAGAACCCACAACTGCGGTTCTTGCCTATCAATCTGCATCTCCAGGAAATGTGGGTGGGCAGAGCCGACAGCAATGCGGACGCACAAGGCTCCAACAGCTTCGCGGGCAATACTGGAGCAACTGTGTACGATATTGTGACCGTTGGAGCAATGGCAGCGCACGTGTACAAATTCAAGAACGGCGGAATTCTGGGCCTTGAATCCCAGCATGCCAAGATGAAGTCTCGGTCCCGAGAAGAGCAAGGATCACCGGCTGCACACCACCAAAATCCGTTGTGGACGGAGGAGGAGCAGAAGGCTGATAATCTGGAGTGGGATATCCTGCGTCGCTTGGATGTGTGCTTTCCTCAGGCCGTGGCTGCGCTAGTGACGTCGTTCACTCGCAAGATCGATCTTGCAATGCAGAACACGAACGTCGAGCAGGGCAAGCAGATGCTGGAGCAAATGGAAAAGCTGGGCTTCCTGTTCCAGGTAGAGAGTCTGGTGTCCACTCACGGAAACGAGGCAGGCATGCTCGAAGACATGGCCGGCGCCTTGAACGAGCTTCGGAATGTGCGCTTTGTGCTTGTCGATGAGCATACCAGTGAAGACGAAGACTTGCGTCTGACGCGAGGAAGCGATAACAATCGAGAAGTCTCGCTTTCGTTCCATATGGATGACGAAAGCAAAGAGACCCATTCCTCGGAGCGTAGTCACGGCACCAACACATCTTCGTCTTCCGGAGCGATCGCGGGAGTCGTTGACGTTAACGTGTTCACAAGCTTGGACGACGCCTTGTCCATCGACGGCTCTTCGTCGACGGCATCGCCAAAGTCCAAGCAGGATTCTGCGCCTCGAGCCAGTACGCCGAACTCCCCAATGCACTCGAACTCGTTTAGTGGAGTGCGCGACCGACTCATCAGCACTATCAAGGCCACATCCAACAGACTTCTGAATGCTGCGCGCGCCGCGTCGTCCTCGTCGGAGAGTTCGGTGGACAAGCTGATGGGATGCACACACCTGGTCATCCGTGTCAACGTGCGCACGAGCAACATCAAGCTGTCGGAGTATTTGCGCCAAGGTGGCACCATCAACGTGGTCCCGCTGTTGTTCACGCAGGGCATCAACGAGAAGCAAACGATCGCCAATAACACCGGCTCGTCCGTGACACGACTGCAGGACGAGATCAACGAGCGAAGTCTGCGCACGCTGCGGAGATACTGCGACCGGTATTGCAACTACACGGCCACGGTGCAGGCGCTGCAGATCAGTTCGGGCATGCCCATTATTCGAGACACGCCCACTCGTGAAGAGGTGACTAGGCGGTTGACCGAGCTCGAGAAGCTGATCGCGCTGTCCCGGCAGAACCGCAAGAAGCGTCCGGAGATCCTGCAGTTCAGCTCGGATCTGTGCCGCCGGATCAGCGCCGGTCGAGTCACGGTGTGCAAGAGTGCCAAGGACCGCACGGGCATGTCGGTGACGCTGGAGCAAGGCCGCATTCTGGTGCAGAACCACGGCCTGCCAGAGTACAAGAAGATGGGCATCGTCACGGCCATGCGGTCCGAGGGAGTGCGCATCGAGAATGCGCTCAAGAACACGGGCCGACGCATGTTTGCCTTTAATGCGCTGCAGCGGTCGCTGCTGCCGGAGGAGTACCGGTGTCCGCCGCAGACGGGCGGGCGCAATGTCTCGTAGAAGCAAACGTCTAGTGTACATCATTTTTGTGAGAGAGAGCTGTCGCGATTTTGTCAGAGCCGTGTAGATTCTTATATATGACGCGGTCAATGCAGCTTCAGTGGTTCCCTACGTGCATGCATGTTACGTTGTGTTATCGCTCCTTCTAGGACTCGAAGGCAAAGGCGGACGTCTCGATGGCCTGCTTGATGGGCAGCAGCCATGTCCAATCGGCGCTGGTCATGGGCAAGAGCCCCATGTTGGCGCACTTGTACATGGCCATGGCCACGCTGGCCACGTTGCCCGCCACGTAGACCAGCTTGGGCTGGACCAGGTCCACGGCGTCGTCGTTCACCGAGGCGAACGCTGGAGACACAGATCAGTCAGTCTAACGGATGGAGCGCGATGGAGACGGACCCACGCACCAGTCTGCATGTTAAAGAACGCCTTGATGGTGTTCATGATGATCATTCCCGTAACCATGATGCTGAAGATGTTGACCGTGTTGCCACTCATCCACATCATGAAGCCCGCCTGCATGAGCCCCTTGAAGGGCGCCATGCCGATCTCCATCGCACGCTTTCGCACAAGCAGCAGGTCAGCTCCGTACACACGCATCTAATCATAAGAGGTACGCACCTTCTGCTTGAGGTCACGCGTGTTGTTCTCGCCGGCCTTGGCCACGGCGCTGTTGCTGTTCTCCTGGACGACGACGACTCCACGGTTAGAAACGCCGGCCTGAATCACAGCAGTACTACGAGCCAGTCGCACCTTCTCGGCCGTGATGCCACGCGCGAAACCCACGGGCTCCAGACGGTGCGGGATGTCGCTCTCGCGCGCCTCATTAAGCTCCAGATGCCACTTGCGCTCCATCGCGACTGCTGCTTCCCCCTTCTTACGTGCGGTGATGTCACGACGGCTTGCCAAGATGCATATTTTTACCGATATAGACTATATATCTTATTCTATTTACAATAAGCATAGACATATCATGGAGTACTATGGTATCTCATGATAAATACGATCCAGTACTGTCATAACCTGAGATAAGTACGAGCTGATCTGAGAGTTCACTGTCACAAACTCAGTTAGGTACGGGTTTGTTCATTCAGATGCGCAAAGATGCGGCTGTGAGAGCGTCCGCTCTGGCGTCAGGAAGCGTGAAGGACCTGATTGTGGAAGTCTCGAGTCTGGTAATATGTAGAGAGCGAGTGAGCGCGATCTTTTGCTGCACCTCGACTATTACCAACCACTCGTTCGTCTCCTCCGTCTTCTCCTCCTCCTCTGTCCTTCCTTCTTTCTTCCGCTCAAGCTTACGGTAACCGTAACTGTAAGCAGAGCAAGCACAGCGCTTGTGTGTCTGTGTCCCGGTGATCACCATAGAGGCATCACAGGAGGGAACGAGTCCGCCACCACCACGTGAAGTTGGGTAAAGAGAACGGCCAGTGCATTCCCATTGCGCGACAAGCGGTGTAAGCGCCAGCGGCAGCCAGAAAACCTGCATGCGATGGCTGCATACCGTTGTCATCTTTTGACTAGGTAATCGGACCATAAAAGCTTGAATTGCGCAATTCAGCTAAAGTTCGACGTAAATACTATACAGTATTGTGTGACGATTTTATTATGAACTGTTGGACTGGATCGAGATGCGCTCGCTTTCTCACCAGCGTGCTAATCACATGGATCACTCGCGCTTCTCCACTTCCAGGCATCCTACGCACAAGGTCCAAATCGAAAGTTCCAGCACAGAAGAGGCTTGGCCAGCGCACCACATGGATGGGTTTTCGTTCGCGCTCAATTTCTCCCATCACGCTCAGTCTTCAAGCAGCAGAGACACGCCTCATCCTCCGAAATCCGATCTATCCAAGCCATTTTCGTATAACTTACGAAGCAAGAACTTACGACGATGCGTAATACCTCAAAGTAGCTGCGCTTTATGTCGTCCAGATCTTTTTCCACATGCTTAAGCCAAAGTGGAGCGGTTGTGTATGACAAAAGTACCCAATTTATAGCCTTTATTCAAATAAACACGCAGCACAATCACCCATTCGCAGCCAAAGATCCCCCACATTTGCCGTTTGACAGGGATTTTGTGTGTGTACCTGCCAAGCCTGCGATCCATCCGCCCACTCTCAATCAGTTTACGCACCGCGGGGTAGGTTGTTTATCCGCAGGACCATACAAACTCACATACAAATCTTCAGCCGGACCAGCTTCAACTTGCCAGCTGCGCTGATGCGTACACCAAGGGGAGGGGGCGGGAGTTCTCAACAATCGCACTAGGTACGAATCCGTGATGGCGTGCACGAAAAAATCCATTCTGCTGTGATGGCCTTTTGGACCGTCACTCGGTTTTTTCCAGTGGATCCCACGCTATCGCTATTGCCTATTGCCGCAGATGACAGGCGCAGTGCTCACGGGCTTCGTCCGCATCGAGGAGGATGGGGACCGACTCAAGCCCGCCGCGGCCAATGGCAAGCCGCACCACCACCACAGCCAGCAGCACCCGGCCGCCGGTGGCGCGCGGTGGCTCTACTGCGTGCTGCGCCACGAGGAGCTGCGGCTGTACGCGCGCCGCACGGACTACAAGCGCGACGAACCGCCCATGCAGACCGTGCCGATCCAGATGAAAGCCATCGCGGCCAACGAGAGCGTCTTCGGCTTCGACCAGGAGTGCGTCTACGTGCGCTCCAAGGCCACGAACACGGTGCTGCGGCTGCGCATCCACCAGCGCAAGGATATCGTGCGCTGGGTCACGGCGCTCTACTACCAGAGCCTCAACACCAAGCGCAGCCCCAAGCACGACAACCAAGCCAGCGGCGACGCGGAGGCCAATGGTGCTAGTGGCGATGAGTGCCGCGCGCGCAAGAGCGTGTCGTTCAAGGACGAGCCGCTGGTCCGCGTGCTGCCGCGCGAATCCTACGACGCCGCCGATCTGTTCTACACCGAGCACGACTACGAGCAGTTCATGCAGCGGGAGGCGCCGCCGAACTTTGCCAGCCTCATGCGCTCCATCTACAAGAAAACCACCGCCAAGCTCAAGGTCTCGCACCGAAAGCACGCACACTAGCGACGGCTGCGGCCCTGTGTACGCAGGGCTCTCTGTGCGTCCATTCTGCCCGTGTGTCTCAATAATCCCATATTTATCACCCACCAACGTCCCCATTCGTGTCCACATGCGGCCTCGATTCCGTATCCTGGAGGCTCACAACAGTATCCCGTGTTTAGCGAGTCCCGCGTGGTCCCTAGTCTCGTGTCCTACTATCTTGTGTTAATTATAGCTTGGGAAGCACGAAACGACGCCATCGGAGCTGAACAGCTCCTCCGCATCAAGCGATCTCTCTCTCTCTCTGCTGGAGCGGGCAGCCATGCACAAGACCCAAGCCAAGATTGACAACATGAGCACGGCCGGTGCGTGCGTCTGTGGGTCTATCTTGCATCGTGCTCTGCCCTATACTGAGCAGATATCTGTAGACTGGCACCAGTACCATCAGCTGCTGGCAAACGAGCAGCTCATGGCGTACTTCAACCAGGAGATTTTGCGGTTCTCCTACACGCTGGGCAAGCCAGACGACGTACTGCGACGGTTCAGTCTCAATGGAGACGGGCAGCTGGATCTCAAGGAGTTCCAGCTCGCCGTCAAGCGCCTGGGCATCCTTCCTGTGCGCGACGGCTCCATGGCCGAGGAGCAGGAGATCACGCGCAGAAGCAAGGAGCTCTACGGCGTCTTCTGCCCCAATCCAACCCGAAAGCTCGGTACGTAGTGTCTTGTCGCCTGAGCTCTTGTGTCCATTGCCTGATGAGCCAGCCACTCGTCCACGTTCACCAGACATCGACATGTTCTGCCGGATCATGAACGACTGGTCCTTGCAGATCATGCGCAATCAACAGCAACAGCAGCAGCTTCAGGGCGGATCATCAACACCCAGAGGCTATGCATACGCCCCCACCCCAGCGACGAACGTGCCCAACGCGAGTAACAACAGCAGCAGCAGTGGCCTCCCGACGCCGTACGCCACGGAGCATTCGGCCATGAAAACGTCGAGCGGACGCACCATGGGCGAGAGCGAGGTGATCTGGCGTCGCCTGGCGGACGCCATCGCAAGCAACATGGACAAGCTGAGCCATTTGTTCTTCAAGATGGACATCACCAGCTGCGCCAGCGTGAGTCGCGAGGAGTTCGAGCTCGCGTTGAGCCACATCGGCGTCTTCCTGACGCCGCGCGAGTACGATCGGTTCTACGACACGCTCGCGCCAGAGCTCAAGGAGTTCTCTAGCGATAGCAATGACCACAGCAACGACGGATCGAGCGGTGCGTTCGGCATCAAGTACGCAGACTTCTTGGCGCTCTTCCGCAGCAGCCACAAGGCGTCCACAGCGCTTCCCTCGGGCTCCACCATGACGTCGCCTCCTGTCGCAGCTGTGGGCAGCGCCCGGCTCTGGGATTTCCTCATCACCTCGCTGGATCGACTCGAACCGTTGTTTCAGCAGTACGTGCGCATCAATCAGCACGCGCTCTCGCCAGACTCCTTTCGCGACTGTCTGCTGCGCTGCGGCCTCGCCATGAGCACGGCGGACTACGCTGCGCTGCGTGTGCGTCTGCTGCCGTTCACGTACGTAAGCAACTCGCTAGCTTCTTGGTTGTGTTCTTGACTGAGATGATGATCGCTGCAGGGAATCGAATGGTCAGATCGCGCTAGCGCCACTACTTGATGCTCTCAAGGCGTGTGATCGAACGGCCAAAGCCCCCGGGGCAGCGTCGGCAGCGATTCTCAAATCGTCGTCATCAGCTGCTAGGAATGGCGTTCGCACTGGACGAAAGACTGTCTTCACGAACGAGGATCTGCTCCACGCAGACCACAGCCACATGGCCATGGCTGCAGGCTGCTCCGGTGCGCCTCACACGTATCCGGCTGGGAAATCCAACGAGCAGCGGTGAGTGGAAAGCGTGTGGCCCCATTGAAACTAGTACTACCAGTCCACTGACTGCGTCTCTGTCGTCGATAGCAATGCGGAAGCGAATCGAACGATCATCAAGATCCGCGACGAAAGCCGCTGGAAGAGCGATGCCATTCTGTCGCCGAAGGCTGGTGCGACAGACCAAGGCGGTATCATACCAGCGCAAGCGGATATCAGCTACACCCAGCAGCAGCCCACTGGAGGAGCCCCACGACCTCTGGAGCAGCGCATCCTGATCAAGCTGCAACAGGCGAGAGAGCTGGGCCAACTGGGCGCGTGCTCGCCTCAGTCCATGTTCCCGGGCGATCGGTTTAACCGCATCACACGGGGCCAATTCCGCCAGAGTCTGGCGCAGCTGGGCGTGTTGGCTCGCTACGCTGAGGTCGAGAGCCTCTTCTGGTCGCTGGATCCGCAGGGCCGCGGCTACATCAACAAGCACGACTTTTACGACCACCTGAACACGCACGTGAGCTCTGCTGCTGCCTCCAGCGCTTTACTGCTCTCACTTGACGTTCCAGCCTGGAATCTGCCGGCTCTAGGTGGCGGATCACCAGGCCGATCTCCATCCGATTCGCCTTCGCCCATCAACTACAGCACTGTGCACGCGCACCGGCCCGGCACGCTGGCTCGGTCGGTGCAGAAGGTGCTGGAGGGCATGCTCATCCATCTGCCGCTGCTGCTCTCGATCTGCGCACGCATGGATCCGCAGCAGAGCGGGTTCCTCTCGAACTCGGACTTCCTCATCGCGATCCAAGAGACCGGCGTTCTGGCCTCGCGGGCCGATCTGCAGACGGCCGTGGCTGCGCTGATGCAGTGCTCCGATGTGCCCAGCAGCGCTCAAACGCCTCGAGCCATGATCCCGTATCGTGACATGGAGAAGGGCCTGACCCGACTTTGCAGCGACCTGCTCTCGCCCAAGAAGCGACGCAAGCACCTTTCCACGACGTCCGTGCTGTTAGCCCCGCACGAACAGCCCCGAGACGATCTCGTGCAGCAGCAGCCTGAGTACAACATGAACCTGGTCAGTGAGAACGGCACCGACGCGCTGTGGAACTGCCCACGGCGACGCATGAACCACGACCATCCGGCCACCAAAAGCTCCTTCCGCATCTCAGAGCAATTGGCTGGGCTCCAGCTGAACCCGGACGACGATCTGTCGTACATGCCGTCGCCTGCGCACCCAGGGCTCTCTGGAAGCAGCAGCAGTATGATGATGCTAGCGGCGGACGAGACTACCGGCGAGCGCAAGCAGCGAATGAACCGTCTGGCGCTCATCTCGGTGCTGCAGGATCTGCTCGAGCGGCGGGGGGAGCTCAAGACCGTCATGGACCTGCACCGGCGCGCCGATGTGCACGGCCAGGTGACCAAGGACGATCTGATTGAGATCCTGCGCACGTCGCGTCTGAATCTGAACTTTGCTAGCGTCTCGGTGCATGAATTCGTGGACGAGTTGTACCCGCAGCTCAAGAGCGCGGCGTCTGGCAGCGTCGGCGTGGGCTTCCTGGACCTGCTGCACCGGATCAACGATCTACTGGCCGATCTCTCTCGCGCTGCACCTCCGGCTGCCGCAGGCGGCTGGCAAGGAGGCAGCAATGGACAGCAGCAGCAGAGCCAGCAGCAGCATCGGCGACAGAAAGCTCACACGCCGTCCTACAACTCGCCCTACCGCTACCACCACGCCCCGCAGCAGCCACAGCAGCCTCGCACGGCCGGAGCCATGTCTTCGTCCTTCTCCGGTGGCCACTTCTACTCGGACGAGACCGCGGTGCAGCGCAAGCTGCTGGGTGAGAGTCGACTGCAGGATCTGTTGGAGAGCGAGCAGGGGCGACGCAGCGCCGCGATCCTGATCCGCCACGCGTTCAAGGGCGTGGCCGCTCGGGAGCTCGTGGTACCCACCGATGCCGGCGAATACGAAGCCATCTGCCGCGCCAGCGACCTCAAGCACGTCTGCTACCGGCTCGGCCTGGATCTCGAGCCCAGCGAGCTGCAATTCCTCGTGCAGAGCATCGATGTGAATGCCAGCGGCTTCGTCTCCTCGCACCAGTTGCTGCAGTTCTTCATGCATCTGGCAGCCACGCCAGAGCCTGTGCCGTCCACACTCACAGCCAACTGCAGCACCTCGTGTTCGCCACGACAGCTTCAAGGCCAAGTGCATCCGTACGCTGGTGCCACGCCGGATCACAGGTACCTCTCGCCAAAAGACTCTGACGCGTACAACAAGCAGCGCAAGAGCCCTCCCGTGCAGGCAGGATGAACTAACTAACAGCCACATTATATAAGGAGACGCTTCCTCCCCCCTTCGTCCATGCAGAGAGATGGCAGCATCAAGCAAACGCGAGACAAGCGCAGAGTTCAGAGTGGTTACCATTTAAATTTATTGCGTGTGCTGTTTACTTGATCGTGTTTGCTGGGAGTAGTGTAGCGAGTGGCATCGACTTCGCTAGTTACTTGCGCTTGGACGTCTTCAGTCGGCGCTGAGCTGCGAGGAACTCTTCCTCGCTCGGCTCGTCGCCGACCGGTGACTGCGGAGCAGCCGATCGCTTCTTCTTGCCCTTTGGCTTGTCGGCGTATTTGGCTTCGAGCGTGGCCAGCAGCGACTCCATGCCACGCTCGCTATGGGTAAATGAGAGAGCGCGCGCGAGTCAATTAGTGACGCCCAAGAATGACGGGAGCAGACAAGCCGACGCACCGTTTCCCTGTCAGCGCCATGGAGCCGCTTCCACTCGCTCGCTCGCGCTGGTTGTTGCGGATTTTCTGCAGCAATTCCTCGGCCTCGCGGGCCTCCTTGTCCTTTCTGGCCTGCTTCTTCTTGGCCTGCATGGCTGTCAGCGTCTTGTGCGGCTTGGTGGCTCTCGCCTTGAGGTACGCGCGCCATTTGGGTACCGACTTGGCTGTCTTGGCCTTGATGGCGCTCTCGATCATCTCGACAAAGCGCTCCTCGTCCTCGTCCGTGCAGAGCATGATGCTGTCCAGGATGGGCTGCATCTGGCCCTCGAACTTCTCGTAAGCCGCCAGCACGTCGCGCGTCTCCTCGTCCGAGAACCGGTACTCGGTCTCGAACTTGGCGATGTCGCTCTCCGTGACCTTGGGGAAGATGCGCGCAAAGTAGTCGACCCACATCTGGAAGGACGGCGATTGCTCGCTGTCCGACGAGATGATCGTGCCGGTTTCGTCGTAGTACGCGCGCGACTCAGCGTCGCACAGCAGCGAGTGCACGGCACTCAGTGCCTGGAACTTGGCGGTCGACTCGGCCTTGGACGCTTCATCGCCGCGGTGCTTGTCTGGATGCTGCCATCATCGCCATTGGTCGGTCATCAATGCGGCTGCATCATCGGTCATTATTCTGCTGCCACTTACATAGCGAAGCGCCAGCTTGCGGTAGGCTCGGGTGATCTCCTTGTCCGTGGCCTTGCTGTCCACGCCTATCACCTCGTACAGGTCGCAGTCCTGCCCGAAGGCCGCCCAGATCTGCTCGGCCGTGGAGCTCATTTTGATGTTGCCTTTGATGCGCTTCTCGCTAATAAAATAACGGCTGCATGGGGTCCTTCCCGCCAAAATAACGGCACCGGTATACATACCGGTTTATGATAAAGGACCGGTAGCTTACCGGTTTCTGATATAGAACCGGTATGGAATCTTGGTGTGGTGCAAAAACTTCAACCTGACGCAGCGGCCTGGGGCTGGTTGACGTCACAGAACCCGAAACTCCAGCTTCAAGGGGATCAGCAGCATGGCCAAGCAGGTGCCGCTAACGTTCGGGGCCGGGGACGACGCCCACGTGGCCATCATCACGGGCGCGGGCCGCGGCCTGGGTCGCGCCTGGGCGCTGGCACTCGCGGCGCGCGGCGTGCGCGTGGTGGTGAACGACAACGACCCAGACCGCTCGCTCGTGGACGCCGTGGTGAGCGAGATCGTGAACAAAGCCGGCGTGGCGGTGGCGGACTACCACAGCGTGGTGGAGGGCGAGAAGACCGTGGACGCGGCTATGAAGAGATTCAAGCGGGTGGATATCCTCATCAACGTACGTGTGTGTGTGGGGTAATCATCGGCCGATTACTACATGCGCTGTACTCACTCGCGCCAATGGTATGATGGATGCTCTATGTAGAACGCGACGGTCATCCGCGATGGGTCTTTCCGCAAGATGACGCGTGAGAGCTGGTGCGAGCGACAATGCGAGGGTTTCTGCTGGTGCACAGACACTGACTTGCTGGTGCCGTGAACAGGGACGCAGTGTACCAGTCGAGCCTGTTGGGCACGTTCGTGATTACGAACGCGGTCTGGCCGATCATGCGCCAGCAGCGGTACGGTCGCATTCTCAACTGCGTCTCGGGCGCTGGTCTGTACGGCAACTTTGGCCAGGTGAACTACGCGGCTGCCAAGTTGGGGCTCGTGGGCTTCACGGTGGCGCTGAACCGAGAAGGTAATAAGGATGCGATACAGCTGCCTCCCTTTCTTTTCCTCTCACTGCGGCTTTGCGGTGCCGCCCAGATCTGACTGCTGATATTAACTCCCATGTTCAACATCAGGTATCAAATACAACATCCACGTCAACGCGATCTCGCCCGTGGCCGGCACACGTCTCACGGAGCCAGTCATGCCGGACGATGTGGTGAAAGCGCTCAAGCCGGAACTGACCTCGCCCGTGATCGTGTTTCTGTGCCATCCGTCCTGCAAGGACACGGGCAAACTCTTCGAGGTGAGTGGTGGTGGAAAAAAATCACGCGTGCAGACAGGCAACACACAGGCGCGACTCTAACTGGATTTCATTTGCTCCTTGCAGCTGGGCGGTGGATGGGTCGGCCAGTTGCGTCTCCAGCGCACGCACGGAGTTGGGTTCCCCACGAACCCGAGCCAGTTTACGCCAGAACTGGTGGCAGAGCAGTGGAGAGATGTGGTGGATTTCAGCCGCGTGACCCATCCAACCTCGACCCAGGAATGCTTCGAGCCCATGATGCGCAATATCGCCTCGCCACCCTCGTCCTTGACGACTTCACGTTCGCAAGAGTGTTCTGAAGTATTCAATCGACTACAAGAGACACTTCAAGCCGAAGGAGCACAAATCGCCAAGCAAATCTCGGGCGTCTTGCAATGGCACATCAACAAGGACGTGTGGACCATGTCCGTACTGAACGGCAAGGGCGCTGTGATCGAGGGCACGGACGCTCGCTTAACGCCGGACCTGCACATCCACCTGGACGAACACGATTTCCTCGACCTGACGTCGGGGAAATTGCGTCTGCAGCAGGTGCGTACGGCGTACAGTACCACGCAACCTCGTCCAGCTCGCTCTCTCAGGATGTGCATCTGAACCCTGTATGTATCCTATATTTACTGCAGGCGTTGGTGCGCGGGAAGATCAAGCTCCGCGGCAACATGAAGCTGGCCATGCGCCTCCAACCGTTCGCTGACCTGTTCCTGCTGCGCCAAGCGCGCTTGTGATGGATGATTGCGCCATAATCCATTCGGGCAATCGTTGCAGTGGCGCAGGATCACCCCCCCCGTCCCCTTTTATATTGCCATTGAAAGTGCAGGTTATCATGCAGAGCTGGTCCAGTCGTCATGCACGATGGACCAGTTTACGGCACGCACCTCGCGAATTGAATACACTCGTAATATACGACAACCCCAACGACTCCACGATTCTAGGTGAGGCCGTTGCCCATTGTAGAGAGAGTGTTCTGTTCAGACGGCCGAGACAAAGGGCTGCAGCCGCACTTCCTCCGCATCCAGCCACCTGCACTTGACACTTGACACGCCTGGACACCAAGCAAGGAAAGGAATGTACGAGACAAATTCACTCATTGTATGTACAGTACAGTACGGCCTCCACCCATGTCGTACAACTCTGTCACGACACGCCGCGTGTCTTTGTGAATGAGTGAAGCAGCAGTTGATTGGATGGATATCTCAGTGCTCAACAGATTGGCCGCAGGGCTTGTTTGCGCTCTTGTGGCCAAGCGATGAGTCTTGTTCTCAGAGTGAGAGAGTAAGCGAGCGATCACCACTCCAAAGTTGACGCCACAAGGTCTGAGATTACAGTGAAACGTTGAAGTGCCTTGTTAGGGGAGTGGGTGAGTTTTATCAGGCCATCCGTCTATGGATCCATTCATATCGCAACATCGCGAGAACGTCAGGTACAAGCGGCGAGCGGTGCTACTTTTGGTCCCACATGGAGGATTCCTTATCTAATTTGGCCCTTGTGTGTGCAGAAATGCCGAATTGAGTTTACAGCGAATGATTGCATTTTTCACGGGTTTGATTACAGTTAGACGGAATGAAGAAATCCACATTAACCGTTAACAGGATCCCATTGTGCGCACACCGAACGACTGTTTGCGACTGTTTACATACACCAATATAATCTCCGCTTTTGTAAACGCCCCATATGTGCTTTGGCCCACACAACAACGTATTGCTTCGTTTTTGAGCAGAAAGTCTGTTTGAAATTAGGAAGGTGACGTGAGGTCGGAGAAAGAGGTGGGCGAAAAACCCAGTAACGTTGGCACATTTTTGGTGATAGCCAGCTGCCACCAATCAGAGTATTTTTTCAACGCAGCAATAGAGCTGAGTTTATATCCCGTTTTTCTCCCGGGCCATTTGCCATCTATGGCTCGTGTTATTCGTTTTGCGCGGAAGGGAACTTTACCAGCTTGTTTACCAAAACCAGCTGTTTGGGTTTCGTGCGCCACCCTCAACCACTACCTTTGCGCGTGCTTTTTTTATTTATTCATTCGGCCTTTGGATACTGCCAGATGCTTTTGGGCGTTTTTGCCACCACCTCGTCTTGACAACTTTCCCCCCTGCTGCTGAAAACCCACCCACCCATTCGGGAACAACGTCCACCGGTCATTACCCAAGCCTTGCCGGGTCCATGACGCCGCCGCCGACGCTGTCGCTGCCCAAGTTCTCCATGTTCTTCCAGCCAGAGCCGAGCAGCAGCACACGGGCCTCTGGTGGCTCCAGAGAGCCGAGTTATCATCATCACGAGTCCGGCGCCTCGTCGTCATCGTCCACGACCTCCTCGCCCGAGCACCAGGGCCGCGCTGCGACGCGCCAGTTTGCCTCGACCTCGGCCTACGGCAGTAGTCGTCACCTGCGGCGTCCTCTCCGTGGCGCAGACCATTCAGAGTACGAGGCCGCGACAGGTCGCAGTCGAACACCATCTTTTGGCGGCATGAATGTTGCTTCTTCGCCGACCATGGCTTCTGCGGGGAAGATGGATCTAGCGTCTGCAGCGATGCCTCCACCTGCGGCTGCGGCTCACCATCGTCAGGGAACTGCCGCAGGTATGGCCCAGGGCGTCGCCGAGAACCACCGCAGCAAGCGAGCCCAGCGTGAAGACAGCGATCCGCACGTTGCGTCGCCCCCACCGGAACCAGTGCAGCGCGAGCGCATCTCGCGGTATCTAAGCGAGGGCGACCGCCGAAACATCATCAGTCGCATTGATAAGGGCGAGAAGCAGGTTTCGCTGGCCAAGGAGTACGGCGTGAGCCGCGCAGCGATCTGTAATCTGTACAAGAACCGCAAAGTCGTGCTCACGCGCGTGGACCGCGATCCGGACGCCAAGCACCCGAAAAAGCAGAAGCATAGCATGGCCGCGGATGCCTCGAGTCCGAATCTGGACCCGGTGCTCCGTCGGGATAGTGAGGATAGTATGCATGAGGTCGTGCTGAACAGCCAGCAGCAGCTGCAGCAAATGCAGCTCGCGCGAGAGCGGTACCATGAGGAAGTACAGCAACAGCAGCAGGAGATGCAGCGCCATCATCTACGCCACCAGCAGCAACAACAGCAACAACATCAGCAGCGGCAACACGAAGCCGCTGTTGCCTCCAGAAGAAAACAGCAGCCGTTCCGAGTGCACGAGGCCAGCTCCTATTCCTACCCGATCCAGCATTTACTAAGCGCTCTGCGGGACGCCACCACGCCACCACAGAGTTTCCGTCACAATGCCAACCGCCTGATGCGATTATTAATCGAAGATGCGCTGACCTGTCTGCCCGTGCAGCCCAAGGAGCTGAAGACCACGCTGGGCGATTCGTGTGCTGGCGTGCACGCCATGCCTCAGCATGCCGTGTGCGCCATCTCCATGGAAGCTAACAGCGGCTCGGTGCTGTTGCGTGCCTTCTCAGACATATATCCGGACTCCCCGGCCGGCATGGTCTCTCTGGATACCCAAGTGGTGGACGCCTCGGGTACAAGCGCCGCCGCCTGGACGATCCGTGCCCAGTTCCCGCGTATCGACCCATCCCGCCAGGTCGTGATGCTGCTGGATACCCATTGCGCAACGGGCGAGCGCGCGGTCGCAGTGCTGCGCCATCTCATCCAGGAGCTGGGGGTGCCGCCTTCGAGTATTTATTTCGTCTCGGTCATCGCGTCTACAGCCGGTCTGCATCGTATCTATGATCTGTTCCCTGGTAAGTGGTCGTGGATATTGTGTGTGTTTTTTCTATTGCGATGGGCGATTGTATTGCGCGTTGCTAATAGTTTCCTCTTTGTGTTGCAGATGTGGTGCTCATTACGGCCAAGATGGACGCCATGGTCGACGCCAACCGCGATATCCGCCCGGGCATCGGCCACTTCATCGAACGC
This sequence comes from Elongisporangium undulatum, assembly GCA_023334555.1. Lineage (NCBI taxonomy): Eukaryota > Oomycota > Peronosporomycetes > Pythiales > Pythiaceae > Elongisporangium > Elongisporangium undulatum. The sequence goes on along the minus strand of JAADVF010000082.1, from coordinate 21,167 downwards.
TACTGGAATCTGCACTGACAGCTCCTTGATTCACCAAACTGAAGCGTGTTAATTAAATATTAACTCGTTGCACACCATGACTCGTTCACTGCTGTTGGGTACACAGTTCACTCCCTTTGTTACAAATGTGTTTGCAAAGTCACAAATGGGCTTGTATCGGTAGCAATACCGGTATTTTACCACTTTATGCGTTTTTACAGGTCTGCTATTGTTATTTGGTGTACACCTGGTGTAGAGCGCGTAATTACGTCATTCGCTCTTGTAAAAAGCCATCCCCGACGCGGCCGTATTTACGAAATTGGCCCGGCCACTCATTTGCGCCCCACCCAACGGCGCAGCCCAAAGCAGAGCCAAGACCCCGACTCCTCCTGCGATCATGGCGTCCGAAGAAGCGGCCGTGGCGCCGTCCGTGCTGCCCGATGCAAAGTACGACCTGACCAACACGCTGGCGCCGTTCATGGACCTGCACTTCATGTTCCCGCTCATCGACTTCCTCTCGAGCAACGAGCTGTACGACGAGTCCCAGCTCATGGCCGCCAAGCTGTCGCTGCTCAAGCCCACCAACATGGCCGACTTCGCCGTCGAGATCTACCAGACCATCCACAACACGACCGACGTGCCGGCCGAGTTCGAGGACCGTCGCGGCGCCATCCTCGACAGCCTCAGCCTGGCCAAGAGCGAGTGCAGCCCCATGCTCGAGCTCATCGAGGACGAGGAAAAGATCTTGCAGCTGCAGAGCGAGAACCTGCTCAACGCCGTGCACCTGGCGCAGCACGAAGGCGTACGTTGCGATCCGTATTGCACTGAGCGATTGCGTCCATGGCGCTGACTCTTTAATTGCTGCTTGTAGATCACGCCGGCTGTGCTTGACGGCCTGTACAAGTACGCCAAGCTGCAGTACGAGTGCGGCAACTACCAGGACTGCCTCACGTACCTCACCTACTACGGCGTGCTGATCCCCAACGCCTCGCAGCAGTACCTCAACGCGCTCTGGGGTAAGCTCGCGGCCGAGATCCTGATCTTCCGCTGGGAAGATGCGCTCGCGGACATTGCGCGCATCAACGACGTGATCGACAACAGCGTACGTCCAGCCATCCAGCCTCTTGACACCTCAGCCGCCAGGACTCACACAGCGTTGTTGCCTTGCAGACCATCATGACGCCCGTAGAACAGCTCCAGCAGCGCACGTGGCTTCTCCACTGGGCGCTGTTCGTCTTCGCGTGGCACGAGGAAGGCCGCGACGCCATCGTGGACTTCATGCTGCAGTCCCGCTGCGTGGAGGCCATCCAGAGCAACGCGCCGTGGCTGCTCCGCTATTTATCGGCCGGCGTGATCCTGCACAAGCGCCGCCGTGTGCTCACCAAGGAGCTGCTGCGCATCCTGCGCGTGGACAACAAGAGCTTCCAGGACCCGATCACGGAGTTCGTGGACTGCCTGTTCGTGAACTTTGACTTTGAGTCGGCCCAGGAGAAGCTGCGCGAGTGCGAGATCGTGCTGGCCAGCGACTTCTTCCTCTACGAGAAGAACATGGCGGACTTTATGGAGTCGGCCCGCCTGGCCATCTTCGAGCTCTACTGCCGCGTGCACCGCACGATCGACATGAAGGTGCTGTCGACCAAGCTGGCCATGACCGAGGACGGTGAGGCCGAGAAGTGGATCGTGAACCTCATCCGCAACGCGCGCCTGGACGCCAAGATCGACTCGCAGGAGGGCCGCATCGTCATGGGCACGCCGCAGAACTCGGTCTACCGCCAGGTCATCGACCGCACGCGCGATCTGGCGGCGCGCACATGTAGTATGGTCTCGCAGTTTGACCGCATGGGCAGCAAGACGACGACGCGGAAGACGTACCAGTAAAATGCAGAGACCGAGAGCAGAGCAGGCACAAGCAGGATAGGCAGAGGAGAGAACAGGGGGCTAATGTAATAGAACCAGGTGTGTGTGTTTTGATTGGCATGGCCATGAGTTTCAACCGTCTCGAGGCGGAAGGGGCGCGCACCAAGGGACTGAAACTCCCCACGGGCATGCGACGTGCAACGGCCACAACGCACATGCGGCGGTTGCGGTGACTCGTTTCATCCGAAACTCGACTCATTCGCCCAAGCGACGCGCGATGACCAAGCGGCTGCTGCATGAAGACTATTGCGACGATGGCAAGCCCCTGCTCAAGAAGAAGACCGCGGCCAAGACCATGACGCTGGTGTTGGCCGGGGCCATGGCAGTCTGCTGGCTGTGCTTCTCGGCTAACTACCTGCCCAGCTTGACAGGCAAGTTGCCAGGCCATCACCAATCGGAGCTGCTGCTGCAAGACACGACCGAGGACAACACAGCGGCAGCAGCAGCAACGCAGACGCCAGGGCTGCAGGAGGAGGAGCTCGTGGACGTGATCACCGACACGGCGACGGACGAAGGCATGGCCATGGCCGGTAAGTTCTACAAGTCCCGGTTCCCCGCGGACGAGACTTCAACGACCATCATCTTCAACGTGTTCAAAGGCGAGCCGCACGCGCTGGACATGCAACTGGCCGTGGCGCTCTCGCAGCAGAACGTCGAGCAGCCGCAGGTCTGGGTCATGTGCTTCAACTCGCCCAAGCAGAGCGCGTACGAGAGCGTGGTGGCCAAGTACCGGGCCATCCACGGCGACGACCGGGTGGTGTTCACGGTCTCGAACTACAACCACAAGTTCCACGGTCGGTTCCTGCTGGCCTACATGGCCAAAACCAAGTACGTGCTGGTGGTGGACGACGACATCATGATCGACGCGACCACCGTGGCCGACTTCCAGGCCTGCATGCGCATGCAGCGCGGTGTCTGGGGCAATTTCGGCCACCTTCGTGCGGTCAACTTTGAGAGCTACAAGAGCTGGCCACGCGTGGGCTACAACCTCAGCGAGCAGCAGTTCGCCGAGCAGGACTACCTCAGCGGCATGTGGTTCCTGGAGCAGAGCTGGCTCGAGTACTTCGCCAAAGAGCGGCCGCCGTCCTGGGAGACCTCAGAGGACATGCATCTGTCGCACGTCATGCGCAAGTACCTGAACCTGAACACGTACGGCGGCCAGGTGGCGCTCTCGGCCACGCAGAAGCTGCCGGACAAGAGCCACCACGCGACCAAGGGCCACTGGCTGGACCTGCGCGAGCACATCTTTGACCACCAACTGGGCCGCGGCAACAAGGTCGCGGACGTGGACCAACCCATCCAGACGCTCGTCTACGCCGAGAGCGTGGCCGACATCAACGACTTCATCGCCAAGCTGGCCACGTGCAACGATCTGGAGGACAAGATCGCGGCCCAGAAACGATCGATGCGTGGCCTGAACGAGGCAGCGGACTTGGACCAGCTCATCCCGCCCTGGTGCCGCGCGGGCAAGACCGCCGTGGTGTTCCGCGGCGCGCGCGAGCAGGACGTGCCGCGCATGATCGACGCGGCCATGAACCTGTGCGCCGAGACGGCATGCGAGTACGTGTCGCTCAAGCCCAAGATTCGGCACCCGATCAAGTACTTCAACATGCGCGAGGGCTTCGGTCAGCAGGACACGGACATTCCGTGGCAGACCGGCAGCTCGGACGTGCTGCTGTCGCTCGTGGGCGTGCTGAACAACGTGCTACCGCAGCAGTTCTTCCTTCCCGACGTGGACCGCACGGTCTGGGGCGACAGCGAGCAGACGTTGCAGACCAAGCGCAACCGGCTGCAGATCTACCACTCGACCGTGAAGCTGGCGCTGCAGATCCACGCCAGCTCCCGAGCCAACCAGAAGTGGCACCACCGCCACCGAGAAACCAGCGAGGACGACAGCGTGCGGTTCCCGGGCGCTGCCATGCGCGTGTTCCAGTGGCAGCGCAAGCTGTCGGCGCCTGAGGATGCGGATCCATTCATGACGGACCCGCCGCGGCCCAGCGGCCTCTTTGAAGAGCTATATGTGGTGTGAACTCAACATGTCAGCGATAGGTTGGATCACGTAAATAATCTATATATAAGTGATAGGTTTTCTCTCGCTTATGCAGCGACGGAAGCCCGTTGCAATTGATCGCAATGAAAGAAAACTCCACCTATGTCCACTCGGCCTTTCCACACGATTGGATACTCTTTTGGAGTCGGACTTAACTTCATGAAACGGCGGCTCACGTATTCCTGTCATGCTGGCGAAAGCTCTCTTGTGCCAGTCGGATCCATTGAATCTACGAGACGCCACACATTGGGTGACTAGCATTGTCAATCGGACATGGTGGGCAATTCCCTGCATTCTAATCCATCAAAGTGAATGGGGCCCGACTGCTTACTTAACCATTGATGGACGTACATTTAACAACGCTTGTTCAGCGGCCACTGTGCATAACGATGGAATGTACAGAGTTTGGGAAGTTCGGTCAGTGGCAGCGACGATGAGAATATTACCAACTTCGTCAGCCATGGGAATTTGGCGTCAAAGAATCCAGATCGAAAAACCCTCGAGAAGCTTCCTGACTTGGAACGATCACCAACATGAGGCCAGACTCTCCCAACAATTGTCCACCTTCGTTGATTTGTGCTTCAAATACAGCAGACGTTTCACGAGCTTATCATCAAACTTATAGCGAGAATAATGGCCTCGTTCTCCAACTGCATGAATGCGAGCGAGTTGGTGGGTCACCAGGACATCAACTCCGAGAGGAGGGACTTCTTCAAGGAGGTCGATGCCGATCAGCTGCAGCCGAAAGAAGCACGCCTCGTGGCTTGAGTCTAGCCCATATGATGCTGGAAAAGATTGATGATAAGTTGCTACTGGCCCATTTGCCATAATCAGGAGAAGATTGCGATTGATAAGTGGGATGGAATTCGAAAGATTATGGGCGCCCGTGTTTATGGCGCATGTCGGTCTTTTTGTCTCACGCATCCGACCAAAAATACGCCAATCCAACGCCGTATCCGTCCTAAAATAACGCCTACCTGGTCCAACTCATGCCGCGCCTGCGGCATTTGACAGGCGTTTGTTCGCTGTGAAGAGCGTGTGTGCCATGGCGGCCATGACGCCCTCCGGCCGCAGCCACTCGACCGTGCGCGTGCACCCGATCACGCTGCAGTTCGAGGACCGGTCCCTGGAGCAGGCCTACCAGGCAAGCATCCACCACCGCAAGAAGGCGCTGTGGCTGCGCTCGCTCGTGCCTGCAGCGGCCTCGCACCTCGTCTTCGGCTTCGGCGACTTCGTGGAGCACCCGATCGACAATCTGCAGGTCACGGTGCCCGCGCGCGTGTTCCTGGCCATGCTGCAGACCGCCATGTTCATCCTCGTGCGCTGGGTACGCCTCCAGCCACCACGCTGTCGCTCTCTCCAGCGCTTGTTCTAACCTCGTTGTTCGGCCCGTAGGATCTCATGCAGACCCAGGAGAGCACCATGCTCGTGGTCTCGATCTGCAACGGCATCCCGTCCTTGCTGCTGCACGCGCTGCAGCGGTCCAGTCTGCACCAGTGGGACGCGTTGTTCGTGGTCTTCGGGCTCTCGTTCTACACGATCCCCAAGATCACGCCGCTGAGCTTCCTGTCCACGTTCCTGGGCAGCTGGCTCACGGCCGTGATCTACGCGCTGCTGGCCTTCGTGCTGCGGCCGCCGGAGCGCATCGTCGAGAGCGTGCTGGGCATGTGTTACTGCGTGCCCGTCATCGCCGTGTTCAACATCATCTCGTACTACTCCGAGTACAATTGGCGCGAGCGGTTCATCCTGCGCCGCCGTCTGCGCAGCGAGAGCATCTCCCTGGCGCTCAAGCCCTCGCCGGCGGCCAGCGCCATGCACTACGAGAGCGCCGACCAGTTCTTCCACGCCATGCGCCGGACCAACCCCAACGGCGTCAAGTTCGTGTTCGGGCTGCTGCTCTGGGCTGCGTTCACCAGCGGCGGGTGGATCTCGCTGCCCGAGCCGCTCAAGTTCGTGGACGAAGAGACCGGCTGGGCCTGGTTCAGCCATTGCGCCGGCGTGACCATGTTCCTGCTCGTCACTACGCGGCAGTTGTTATGGCTCTTTGTCGTGCCGCCCTTGAGCATCGTGCTGCTCTGGATGATGTCGCTGACCATGCCGGCCGCCTGGATCATCATCTCGGCGCACAGTGTGGGCTACGGCCTGCTGCTGGCGTCCGTGATCGTGGCCATGGGCGTCTTCAGCTGGTTCGTCTGCGCCTGGAAGCAGCTCGTGGCGTTCCTCACGCGCTCGTGCTTCCTCTTCCCGCAGCTGCAGGCCGGACTGGAGAACGAGTACCCGCTGTTGGTCAAGATCGTGTCCGAGTACACTGCCGGATTCGACCCAGAGATCCTATCTTCCCGCATCCCTGCGTCTCGCGCGATCAAGAACGGCGATAGCAAGAGCCTGCTGGCTGAAGGCGTGGTGCTGACGCTGCCCGAGGCCAGTGCGACCAAGCAAAGTGGTGTTCTCGTGTCTTCGCTGTCGCCTCGACGCCGTGCTGTCGGCAATAACAGCAACAGCAGCACTCACGCTGTTTCTACCAAGAAGGACGCCTACGAAGCCAAGGATCGTGGCCATCGTGCTCCCTCCACGCTGCAAGAGACGAATCACGTCGACGCGAAACATACCACCACTCCTGATCCAGAAGCAGATCACCCAGCAGCACACATGGACCATGGCGAGTTGGACGAAGAGGCCTTGGCGCATGCGCACCGGACCATGATGTCTGTCCTGCCGTCGTTCAAGCCAGGCAAATGCTTCTTCTGCTCCAAGAACGACGCCGAGCACTTCGTTCCGGCCTGCGGCATGTGGGGCAAGTGGACCCACTGGCGCATGAACCAGCAGCAGAACTCGCACATGGAGCTGACCGCCGGCACTGGAAGCTCTCTGGCCAAGCCCGTGGTGTCCATGTGCACGTCCTACTACGACATCCAGAGCCAGAAGTCTGAGCTGGACATGGTCGTGGCGCGATTGGAGCGCCAGAACGACGATCTGACCAAGCAATTGGCCCAGTTGCGCTCCCAGGAGAGTGAGTCGATGACTGCGAATGCACAGGCCACCACCAAGATGCGCGCCATGCAGCAGCGCCATGAGATGGACGTGCAGCGACGCGAGACCCAGCTCCAAGAGAAAATGGACGCGGTGCTCAAGGAGTCCAACCGCATTGTCCACGACCACAAGCTGAAGACCAAGCAGCTGGAGCATCTGCGGACGACCTTCCGACAGCAGCTGCGTGAGCAGCAGGCGCTGGTGGAGCAGGCCGACGCGCGTGCGATCGAAGCCGACAAGAAGAACCAGCAACAGCAGCAGCAGATGGAGCGCATGGAGCGAGAGCTGGCCCAGTACCAGGCCGAAATCAAGGCGCTGCGCAGTCGCACCATGAGCGAGGATACGCTGGGCTCTCCGCTGTCCTCGCTGCACGCGCTCAACGCTTCCTTTGCGTCCACCTCGAGCGGCTCGGCGTCTTCGCCCGTGGCCAATATCCGCGCGCTGCAACCGGCAGGCCGACTGCCGTATGCGCAGTTCCTGGAGATCGAGGGCCTGCGCGAGTCCAGTCGCAAGCACAGCGACGTGGACTACGCCGAGCGCTGGCGCGATCTGCTGCAGGACTCACCGGACCATCAGCAGCAGCAGCGGCAGCGCAATGCTCCGCCCCCAGGCTTCTGAGCTTCTGAGCCATTTATATATGACCATCATTCCTCGAACCAAATCTGATAACATTGGTCCCTCATGTCAGTTGGTGTCCTATTTTAGTGTCCAAGGGTGTACTAAACTAGGTGGAATTGCCCCTGTCCCCATTGAAGCAAGCAAGAACGGAACGGACGTGCAGGACGGAAGCAGAGATGACGGCCTGCTCCAGCCTGCTGGCCGTGCCGCGCGCGCTCGTGTCGCAGAACAAGCGCCGCTTCCAGGAGAAAGGCTATGACCTGGACCTGTGCTACGTGCACCCGCGCGTGATCGTCATGTGTACGTACAGTATGAGTGTCGCTTGATGAGGAAGCATGCCCCTCATCATGAGGAGCGTGGGACACACCAACAGGCTTCCCTGGCGTCGGGGTCGACGGGCTCTTCCGGAATCCACGGTCCGAGGTCGTGCGGCTGCTGGAAGAGCGCCATGCTGGCCATTACCACGTCTACAACTTCTGTGACGAGCGCAAGCGCCAGTGAGAACATGCCCAAGGCCATGGATGCCGTGCCCAGTCTATTGGAGGGCTCATGGTGCTTGTCCTGTAGATACCCCAAGAGCGTGTTTGACGGCCGAGCGAGCTGCTTTCCTATTGAGGACCACAACGTCCCGACGCTGCACCAAACGTATGATCTATTGCCAAGGCAAGCACCAAGAGATCTCGAACTCAACGCTCTCTCTGTGCCCACAGGGTCACGTTCTGTGAGAGCGCAGCCTCGTGGCTTCAAGCAGACGAGCAGAACGTCGTGGCTCTGCATTGCAAGGTGCTAGCTATTGATCCCTCTTGCTCACCCAGGGAGAACGACCATTGACGCTCTATCGGGCTTGCTGCAGGCAGGCAAAGGCCGCGCCGGCATGATGTGCTGCATGCTGATGCAGCGGATGAGCTTTGTCAACTCGGCTGCGGACGCCATAGATCAGTACAACCGCATGCGCGTGCGAGACATGCGCGGTCTGACGGTCGCGAGTCAGAAGAAGTGGGTCAAGTACTACGAGAAGCTGCTGCATCGCCAGCAACTGTCGCCTCCGCCCGTCACAGCGCTGTCGATTGTTGAGCCCACAGTGCTGCTGAAGGAGCTGCTGCTCCAGAACACGCTCACGGGAGCCACACCGCCTCGACTACGACTGCGCGTCTACCAACTGGACCGTGATGTCGCCACGAAGGTAAAACCCCGCCTGCCTGCCTATCAGCTGTGTGCTTTGTATCATCTGATTGACTCTCCTGCTGTAGAAACTGGTGTACCAGGCCTTTGGCTATGAGCAGTTCTCATTGAGCGAGTCTGTCTGCGGCAGCGTACTGCTGGAGTTCCGCACTCCTAGATGCGGGGCCTGCCTCCACACCAAACACTTCAAGGTTTGGTTCAACACGCTGCTGCTCTCACCAGGTACCTAACAACCGCCAGCTCTCAAAGAACTCTATGTCAGCGAGTGGGTTTCTCATCCCAATCGCTTGCTCTTAGACCCCAAGACCGGTCACGTGATATTCCCTCGCAATGAGATGGATTGGGTCTCGCGCGATCGCAAGCTGCGCCGCTTCCCTGCCGCCATGGAGCTCGAGATGCACGTTGCTACTCAATAGCCAAGAGGAGATCAACAGAGAAGAGAGAGCTCTTCTGGAAGAGGGCGGAAATGAATTCAACATTGCTATTATTTGGGTTTGAAGGGCACGGCCGAGAACGTGTCGCTGAAGCGCTTGAACTCTGGGTGGTAGTCAAAGTTGTCCATGAGCACCTGGATGCCCTGCGCGTGCCGCAGCTTGGCGTCGTCGTACTGGGTCTGCATATTGTCGGTCATGTCTTTGTAGTTGTTCTCCAGCGGCTTGATCTTGCTGTCGAACAGCGCGATCCAGTCGTGGCAGTCGCGCAGCTTTGCCAGCAGGTCCTGCTTGCGCTTGTTCAGCCGGAAGAGCTGCTCGTCGTAGTCCTTCTTGCCCTTCTCGTCGTCCTTGATCTCTCGGTCCAGCACTTCAATGCGCATCTGCACGGCCTCGAGCACGCCGCCAATGCCGCTAGTCACGCGGTTCATCGCCCGCGAGTCCTTGGTCGACATGAGCTGCTTCTTGCTCGCGGGCGGGTACACGAGTCTAGGCAGCGAGCTCTTGGACGGAGTGGCCATCGTGCTCTTGCTGGTGGACCTGGTAATGAGGAAACTGAGAACGAAGACGGCCACGCAGAACAGCTCTCCTCTATAATTAGGCGAATGAGTAGGCAAGGCAGCACTATTCTTTCACTCATACGACACCAACAGCTCACTCAGCTTCACTTACTTGCTCCAGTCCCTCTTCCTACTCCATTGGCCACAAGCTTCGCAGCAATCTCCTCGTGGCCGTGCTGCGTGGCCACCATGAGCCGTCATCACATCGTTCGATCCGGCATTTACGTCGTCGGCTCCTCCCTCCAAAAGTAGCTGCGTGGTCTCGACGTGGCCAACTTGACAAGCGGGCATCAGCGCCGTCCAGCCATCGGCTCTGGCTGCATTGACGTCCGCTGAATGGTCCAGTAGAGAGCGGACAATATCGCCTGAGCATTGATCGCGTGTAGCTAGCATCAATGCCGTCTCCTGGATCAAGCTCGTGCCATCGGGGTCCGCTCCAAGCAGCAAAAGCAGCCGCGTGATGTCTGCCTGCTGGTGCATCACAGACAGTAGAAGCGGCGTAGCCCCAAGATCATCATCCGTGATCTCAATGGCTTCTGGGCACTTGGTCAGCAGCTCAATGACATCGCCCAACCAGCCTTCCTTGACAGCCACCAGCAGATGCAATTGGGCCTTTGGACTGAGCGAACGCAGGCCATCTTCTCCCAATCGAACGCTGGGCTCTTCAGCTCCAGCCTGTACCAGCAAACTGGCGATCTCGTGGAAACCCAAACGGGTAGCGATATCTAGCGCCGTCTCTCCGGATCGGTTGTGGTGCTGGACGATCGCGTGTTTATCCAGGAGCTGGCGAACCACTGCCACGCGCCCCTTCTTCACCGCTCTCATCAGCGCAGTCTTGGCGCAGCATCTCGCAGCGTTCACGTTGATATCAGAATGCCCCAGAAGCACGGCCACGACGTCTTCGCGGTGACGACCGACCGGCTTTAAGAGCGCGTTTGCGCCACAACTATCGCCAGTGTTCTGCCCCATGGTCTAGCAGAATGCGCACAAAATCCGGCTGCTCGGCGTACATGAGCGTCGTCGAGCCGAAGTTGTACGCTACATTCACAGTGGCCCCATGTTGCAATAGTAGCTGAGCCATAGCGCGTTGACCGTAGAGTATCGCCCACATCAACGCAGTCGTGCCCAAGTTGTCCGCCGCATAAATATCAGCCTCATGCGTCAATAGCAGTTCCAACTGACTGGCGTTGTTGAACTCACGACATCTATCAGCAGTGTCGTGCCCAATCGGTCTCTCGCGTCCACATCAGCGCCATGACGCAGCAGCAGCTCCATGATCTCGCATCGAACGCTGGCATCCGCGAGTCTGTCTACCGCTGCGAGTTTTAACACAGTAAAGCCTTCGCCTGTTCTTGCGTTTCACGTCGGCACCGTGATTCAAAAGCAGCTGTAGGATTCCGATATGACGGCGGATGACACCATTCACAAGCGCAGTGTAGCCCAGTTGATACCCAGGCTAGAGCACGGCCAGATTGATATCCGCTTCATGCTCCAGCAGCATTTGGACGACGGCGGGATGCTCGTGGTCGACTGCTTTCATCAGTGCAGTCACACCGTTCTCGTATCGAGCGTTTACATCGGCCCCTTGGGCCAGTAGCACCCGTACAGCGTCAGCATGGCCATTCGATGCCGCACTATGCAGTGGTTTCCAGTCACCAGGTCGTTCCATTCTCGCGGCAAATTCCGAAATGACCAGTCAAGGACCTTGGAACTGACTGGAGAGAGTCGCATTTGATACTTTGAGAGAAGGCGCTGCATTTGAAGTCGAGTGACCATTCGCAAAGAGAATCGACAGCTTGATCGACCGAGTCATACAGTACACTAATGGCTCGTACGAAACAGATCGAACGATCGATCTCTGTCTTTGAGTGTTGCCGTTAGCTATAGTTCAATGGTGACCCAAACTTCAATTACCCAAAACAGTATTCCACTTGCTATACTCAGTCATGGTTTTACAAATACGACACATCATCTCGCTGCTTTGGACCCTCGGAGGTCAACAGAGCCAGGAACACGGTCTCGGTCGAATTATCGGCAGATCAGCGTGCTACAATTCCGAGCCTTTGAAGGGGATCAGACTGACATTTAGTGTCTCCTTCTGTTCTTCTTGAACCGCCGACTTGCTGCTACACAAATCGTGTTTTTTTGTCCAGGAATCGACGCACCATTTCCAAATGATTGCCTCGCACAGCCAGTTTGAACGCATTCAAGCCTTGCGAATTGATGTCCTTCAAGTCCGCTCCACGCGCAACAAGTGCTTCAAAGATATCACCCGCTCTTGAGCAAAAACGACATTGCCAAACTGCGCAGCGTACACCAGCGTAGTAGATCCATTCTCATCCGTTGCATTGACGTTGGCCCCATGGTCCAGCAGCAAACGAACAGCTCTTGCCTCATTTTCATAATTCACATCCCAAGAGACTGGGTGAGTTGGATGAGCGCAGTCCTAGCACCAAATCCTTTGACATTCGGTTCCGCGCCATGCTTGAGACGAACTTGACGTCTTCAATTCCAACTGGAAGGGCTTGCAAAGCGAGATGCAGCGTTGTGATTCGGTCTGTTGGTTCGTCTATCTGCGCACCGTGTTTCAACAGGATCTCCACGATGTCCGCTTTTCCTTCCATTACGGCTACGACGAGAGCAGCCACGTCCGCCAAAGAACAGCTCCACGACATCTACAGAGTTGGCTAGCACAGCGTACATCAGTGGTGCCAGGCAATTTGGCTTGGTCTCATTCACATCGGCGCCTTGGGTCAACACTCGTATCACCGCTTGAGCAGACTCTTTGAATGCAACACGAACAAGCGGCGTCCAGCCTTGAAATCGCCCCTGCGCCAGCGCGTCCGTTTCATGCGACAACAGATCCCATCTGCCCGATCTCCATGTTCTTCATTTTCCCATACCTCTCTCTACAAATTTGATATACGATTCGTCGCACGGCTCAATACACCGTCTTTTAGATCCAGCTGGCTGTCATTCAAGAACATCAGTACCAGTTCACGGCTTCAATCCAATCTCCAAAATCAAATCGCTCTCATCTGAATAAGATTTCTTCGGAGTTTGCGATATGTAGACGCTCAGTTCCTGGCTCATTTGTACCAGCAAGTTCCGCTCTTACAGCCTCAACTCTTCGTCTGATGGCCATTCAACTAGGCCTCACAGACTTCGATTTGTTGCCATGACCCCTGTCAGCTGGTACTATCCTGTTCATTGCTGACCAAAGTCCACGTCACGATATCCAAAGCAATATCTCACTCACATCCATCAGTGCTGTTTTCCATTTTGTGGTTCCAAAGTTTACAATCTCGCCCTGTTCCATGTCATCAACCACTCGTATTTACTCCTTGAGTTCTCGGAAGTTGGCTTCGGGCTCGGCCAGATGCGAAGGCGTGGTCGGGACGTCCACGTCCAGGGCCAGGAACACGTTCTCGGTCGGGTGGAGCTCTTCGGTCGGCAGCGCAGCGTACTGGTCCGGCGCCACGGGGGCCTTGATCGCGGTCAGACCGGCGTACACCAGCAGGGCGTCCTCCTCGCGCGAGACCACGTGCTCGTCGTAGTCGCGCGTCTTGTAGTCCACGTGCACGAACGCGCGCTCGACGTCCGAGAGCTGCTCGACCTTGAACTGCAGTTGCAGCGCGATGTCGTGGGCCTCCTTGACCGACATGTCGGCCGGCACGACGACCTCGAGCTCCACGAGGTAGTTCGAGCCGAAGTGGTAGGCGCGCATGATGTCGAGCGTGAGCAGCTCGTGGTGCTGGCTGCAGAGCTCCTTGACCTCCTCGATGAACTCCTCGCTGGCGCAGACGCCCACGAGCTGCTGGATCTGCTCGCGAGCCATCTTGCCCCAGGCGAACATGATGCAGAGGAAGATCAGGATGGCGCCGGCCGGGTCCACGTACCAGAGGCTGGGCTTGACGGACGAGATGATGTAAGCGATGATGGCGAAGGCGTTGCTGACCGTGTCGTTGATGTTGTCCTGCTGGATGGCGTCCACGGCCACGGAGAACGTGGACTTGAGCACCCAGCGCGAGTAGAACACGAGCCCGATCTTGACCACCACGGCCGTGCAACTGATCACGATGGCCTCGGTCGTGAGCGTCGGGGCGCTGGGCTCGTCGTCGCGGAAGCCGTGGATGAGCTTGGTGATAGACTCCTGGATGAACATGACCGACACGAGCGCCATGACGCTGGCTGCGATGATAATGGCCACGGGCTCGAACCGGGACGTGCCGGCCGGGTACTTGGCGTAGTCCTGCTTCTTGCCGGACCGCGTGCCGGCGTACCAGAGCAGGCCCTGCACGAAGAGGTCCACCATGTTCTCCACCAGCGCCGAGATCAGCGCCAGCGAGTGCGTAGAGATGGCCACGCTGGACATGACAATCACGATCGTGATGTTCGTGCCCAGCGACGCCTTGAGGCACATGGCCACATGATCGATCGGCATCTTTCCCGTGGCCATGAGGTACATGCGCTCCAACACTCCGGGCTTGCGCTCCTCCTCCGTGACGGCGGACGGGACGGCGGCCGCTGGGGCCTCCGGAGAGCTGCTGCTGCTGCGCGCGACGCTGGACCGCTGGCTCATGCTGCACGAGCTGGAATGAGCAGCCGCAACACTCATCCGGTGGTGCTTCGATTAAGTAAAAAAAACCTTACGCCATCCGGAATGATGGTGGACTTAGTACATAACGCAAAAGGTTCGAGCAAACCAGATGGGATATCAAAAAAACCAACAAGGGAAACAGGAATGGCTGTCAAAACCTCGATTTCAGACTGATGGCGCCCTGGCTTTGTGCGTACATGCATGGAGGTTTGCGCATCATCAATTTCAAATCAAGGTAAGGTTGTAACACAAGTACGTCAATTGTGGTAGAAAACGCTTAAGTGCGACCACTGAAATCAGCATAAGTGCACCTACTTTTGGCATTTAAGCAGATATGTGCATCTGAGAACGGCATTTTTCTGGTCTGTCAATCGTGGGGGAAACATTCAGCAATCTGGAGCGTGTCACACATATCCACCTACGATTATGCGGTCTGGAGCGTCCCAGATCCACTAAGGGTCCGCAAGCATATGTCACGTGATTCATCGACTAAAGCTGCATCCGACACCAATGCTGCTTGTATCAGTCACCCTGACTTGTAACATCTCACACATTCTCACGGATCAGAGAGAGTCGACGCACCATCTTCCCATGATTTCCTTGATTGACCAGCTCCAATGCCTGGCATTGACTGCATCATGAGCTGTGCCCTTCGCCAGAAGAGCGTCAACGATACTGTCGTGACCGCATTGTTCTGCCACCAAGAGAGCTGTCATCGCGTCTTTGGATCTGGCATTCACACAAGCTGCTCTCTCCAACAGCAGCTGCACGATCTCTTGATGTCCACCCTTGCAAGCGAGCATCAAGGCTGTCCATCCATCTGCTCTGGCTGCATTGACTCTCGCCCCGCGAAATGACTAAATTCTGATTGCTGGTCTTTAGAAACCCAATCTAAAATGAAACATTGGGAGTGAATTCATCAACTGGTTGTTGATGATAGCAGGCAACAAAGGGAAGTGCTCCCCTGTACAGCTCCCACAAGACACGCTAGATCTTCCAGTAACAACACTCTTGTATATTCAACCAACAAACCAGAAAGCAACATCATATCACATTTCAGCGTCAGTAATCCTCATCAGTCAAGCAATCGACCCGTAGTCGTTGGTCAGAGCCGCTGTCGATAACAGCGGAATGGCGCCGGAATGATTGCCTTGGTTTGCAATTGGATCGAGCGCCTTCATTCATTAAGCGAATTGACCTGCTCCTTTATCCAGAAGAGCGTCAACGATACTGTCGTGACCGCATTGTTCTGCCACCAAGAGAGCTGTCATCGCGTCTCTAGATGTGGCATTCACACAAGCTGCTCTCTCCAACAGCAGCTGCACGATCTCTTGATGTCCACCCTTGCAGGCGAGCATCAAGGCTGTCCATCCATCCGCTCTGGCTGCATTGACTCTAGCACCGCCATCCAATAGAGAGCGAACAAGGTCGATCGAGCTTCCATGGCGTGCTGCAATTATCAATGCCGTCTCTCCACCCGTATTAGTCGCATTGGCATTGGGTTGGTGCAGTAGCATAAGACGTACAACTTCGACCTGACAGTGGATTGCAGCCAGCAGCAGTGGCGTGTTGCCGAATTCGTCCACAGTATCCATGGCTTTCAAATGCGTCGTCAGGATGTTGATGATTTCCGCCAGTCGTCCTCCTCTGATCGCTTCCCATAGAAGTGAGCTTGTTCCTTCAGTGACACGCGAAATCGACTCCTGGGAAACGACCCGTCCAGGCGTTTGAGAACTGGCGCTTGCCTCTGTCAGTAGCTGCATAACCTCCTCATTGCCCGACATTTTCGCGATGGCATACACCGTCATTCCGCTTACATCGGTGTTGTTCAGGCGTTGGAGAACGGCTGGGTGCTTTAATAGTTCCTGCACAACATCACTGTGTCCACCTTGCACCGCCTCCATCAGCGCAGGAAAGCCGGACTGGTCCACATCGAGCTCTGGATGACCAAGAAGCATTCTCACGATATCCTCATTTCCGAATTTGGCCGCCAGCGTGAGCGCAGTCTTCGAAGGAAAACAACGAGCATTCACGTCCGCATTATGGTCCAGAAGCAGCCTGGCGAGCTCATCCTTGCCGTGTTCAGCAGCGTACATCAGCGCGGTCCTGCCGAAATTGCCCACTGCGTTCACATTGGCCCCGTGAGCCAATAGTTGCTGAATTATTTTGGAAGGTGTCGAAGGAGACGATACCGCTGCCAGCAACGCCGTATTACCATCTTGTCCGCGGCGTTCACGTCAGCTCCATACTTTAGCAAAAGCTGAATGACCTCGACTTTGAGTCTTTCATGCGAAAAGACCATAAGACTCACAGCATAGAGTAGCACAGAACGGCGGTCTCGCTTGATCATCGCGTTCACATCCGCGCCGCGTTCCAGTAGCAATCGAACCATATCGAGATGACACCAATTCACGGCCAGGATCAGCGCCGAACATCCGGCTTTATCGCCCTTACCAATACTCAGATTGACGTCCGCTCCATGATCCAGCAACGTTCGAGCGACCGTGGAATCGTTTCTGTGGGCGCTGAACATGAGCGCAGTCAGGCCGTGTTTGTTTCGCGCATTAACTTCAGCTCCGTCGGCCAGCAGTGAGCGTATACTGTTGAGGCAGCGCACGGAGGCCGCTCGGATCAACGGCGTTGAGACATCGGCTTCTTCTTCCATCGTCAGTCGAACCAAAGTCATGCTTCCCCAGGCGACCGCCAATCGATAAATGGCCTTTGGGCCTGCGTTCCTCCTGAAATTCCATGACGGAGAGCGAGTCTCTTACCAAAATGACGAGAGACCCTGCTGCAGCTTTCAATCGTGGCAAGAGACTTCCAAGATACTACCTGATAGTATTACTGCTGTTTCTGGTTCGTCTCCCATCGGTCTCCAAATGGCTGGAGCGCCACGTTTCGGCCCGTGTCCTGCTGTTCATCGTACTCAATGAGCACATCCAGTCGTGTGGTGGGGACGCTGGCGGCATCCAAGCGCTCCGACCACTCCACGAGGCTGATTCCTGTGGAGTACTAGAGTGTCAGCACTGTAATACCACTCCTTGTCTATCGCAATTCCCTCTTCGCTGACCTGTTTGGAAGGCGTGCTTGAGCCCCAGCGCCTCCTGGTCCAGGGCGCTGACCGAGTCCAGCCGGTAGAGATCCACGTGGTAGATGACCGGCGTCCTATCAACAACCGACTGTGAGCTTGTGATCCACAGACAACAAGAGGCCCGGAGTTCTCACTTGTGACCACGCTCGTCCTCGTACGTGTTGACCAGCAGATACGTGGGCGAAGTCACGTGCAGCGCGCTGTCGCCTGTGAGCGCCCGGATGAAGCCTCGCGCAAAGCATGTCTTGCCGCAGCCCAAGTCCCTACAGTCCTCAAGCAGGGTCAACCTTCTTGGTCCGCACCATCTCTAGCTGCAAGACGGTAGACAGATAGATACCCTTTGAGGAACAAAACGTCGCCAGCGCGGCAATGGGCGGCCACTCGGGCGCCCAGCGCTTCCATGGCTTCCTGGGAGCTGATACGCAGCGACGCAGAGCCATGACTCCACAGTGGCTGCTGGCTGATACTGGCTGCTGCTACGGACGCAGAGCTGTGTAGTCCACGCGATCGCAGAAGAAGGCCATGGCCGCGGAGCAGCAATCGGCTCAGCCCACCGGTCATTTTCAACACAAACTGATAGGCCACAAAAGCGAGGTAATCGGTCCAATACTGACATGAACCTGCTTACACGCATAGAACTCCTCTGTAGAAGCATATATCTCCATTCCTTGATACTACTCCACGTGCTGGAGACTCTTGAAGATGGAGAGTGCTGAAGTCACCACACTGGCTGGATCATTCGTGTTGGAAGGCAACAGCACAGTCGTGCTCTTCTGGGCGATCTGGCTGAACGCCTCGATATACTTCTCAGCCACTTGCAGTGACACGGCGTCCGAGCCGCCAGTGGCCATGATGGCCTTCGACAGCCGATCAATGGCTTCACACGTGGCCTCGGCCCGCGTGACAATGGCAGCAGCCTGGCCTTCAGATTCGAGAATAGCAGCCGATTTCAAGCCCTCAGCCTCGAGAATCGCAGCAGATTTTCTGCCCTCGGCCACGTTGATGGCCGCCTGACGCTCGCCTTCTGAGTTGAGCACATCAGCACGCTTGCGTCTCTCGGCCTCGGCCTGCATGTCCATGGCGTTCTTGACGCCGCTCGTTGGAGCAATGTCTCGGATCTCATAGCGTAGACAGCGGAGGCCCCAGGCGTCTGATGCCTGGTTGATCGCCTCCACAATGTGGCCGTTGAGCGTCTCGCGCTCCTCAAAGGTCTTGTCCAGCGATATCTTGCCCAGCTCTGAGCGCATGGTGGTCTGGGCCAGCTGGGTCATGGCGTAGATCGGGTTTTCTACACCGTAGCTGGCATTGTACGGGTTGATGATCTTGATGTAGAGCACAGCGTCGATGGAGACCGACACGTTGTCTCTGGTGATGGCGGTCTGGTGCGGGATGTTCACGGCCTGCTCCTTGAGCGAGTGCACGTAGGCGATGCGGTCCACCAGCGGGATCTGAAAGTGGAGGCCGGGCTTAAGCACATCATGGTACTTGCCGAAACGCTCGACCACCCAGGCGCGTTGTTGGGGAACGACCAGGATGCCCTGTGGTGTCAGGTCACGTTTTAGTATCCATGATTGTGATCGAGAGCGATCCCGAGATCGTACCATGTTGAAGGGAGTTCTCATCGAAGTCATGACGCTAGATGTTTGGTCTTGTGCTGAAGAGAGGGCGTAATTGAAACTGAGGCTTTGCCTTCTGCGTACAACTGGCAGTTTCCGGTGATCGTTTTAGAACACATTCGTGGCCTTAGCGGAAGCAATCCTCTATGAGGATCACCAGACGAGTCATTTGAGGCAGCCCTAAGGGAAGGTGTGGTGGGTTGAAATTCACCGCTGCACGGCGGCAGCTTGCGACGGGTTTGGTCGAGGGACTGTCTAGTGCTGCAGCAGGATGACCACAAAGAACTGCTCCCTCGAACTGTGCCCGGAGGGAACGTCGCACCTGCGTGTCGGATCGGGATGAGAAGGCCGAAACCCTCACGGCCACTGGTTCACTAAACCATTCATAAAACCGACGGCGGCGAGAGGCCCATGGGGATTTTGTGCGCGAGCATCTTGCGCATGAGCCGTGTTTCACTGACCCCTTAAGTAGCTATTTTCTCACGTCATTAGCTATTCAGGTCTGGAATAAACAAAAAGGCATTCGAAACACCCAGAAACCGAAGCACCTATTTTGGCCTTAAAACCATGTTTTCCATAAATGGCCCGGAAGCCATTCTAACCATATCCAATTTGCAATAACGGCTGACAAGAAAGCGCGAGTGACCTGGACTCTAGCTGAAGAGGAAGCCTTGTTGGTCCATTATGCCGAAGCACGCCGACAGTTTGCGGTCGATCTCTGCTTTCTGCTTGTTCATCCGCTTCAAGGCGGCGTCTCAGTATCGTGTCGGTCACAATAGCTGCCCCAGTTATCCACCACATTCATCGTTATCGGATTCGCTCATGGCAAAGTTTCTCTATGAGCCTGAAATGACTCGATTTTGAAGGTCAAGTCGCCTTTGCTCTCAAACTCCTCAAATAGACACTTTCAAATACCTACTCCAAAACTAAATAGCCACTTCGAAAGTAGCTACTTCCTCGCACTCGAGTGAAACACGGCCACCCATCGTCCATCGGGAAATACACACTTGTGGCGGCAAAACGCATCTATCCTTCCACCACGGGAAAGATCAGCACATTCGCAGATTAAAGCGAGCTTGCAAGGACCGATGCAAACCCGGCTTTGAGCCGGAAAGAGGGAGGATTCTGCGAACCCAGCCCTACAATATGCATTGGTCCGTGAATGTACCGCATTGGGATCATTGAGGCGTTAATAGCATGAAGTAATACGAGCAAATGTATGGCAGAGCGTGCATAGCCGTATATATTCACTGCATCCAAATCTTCACGAGTTACCTGCCTGCATCTGGCCGTATTGAAATGGTCGATCCGACACGCTGGACCGAGTAGATGGCGAGTGCTGCAACGTGCAAGCAACTCCCAGAGAGGCTCATGTTGGCAACCTTTACACAGACAACACGCGAACCTGGGCATTGGTGATCGACTTGACATTGAACAGTGGTGTAGTGGTGTGTTGGTTACAGCTTCGCACACTCACTGCGGTTCCACACGGACCTTGAACCGATCTGGCAAACAGGCGGTCAAGTGCCCTTTCGGAACAGGCGCACGAAAGGACGCTTGAGGAGACACACTCAGAACAGAATGCTATGCATGAAGACTGATAGGCTAGTTAGGAGTGCGTAGTCACTTCTGGATACGACTCCATCAGTAACAATCTACCTTTGAGTTAGCCAGGAAGCGCCAGCTTCCCCTGTAATGTGTTTGGAGTTGTCTTTTAGTCCAAGGCCACTACAAGTGGACAGCAGCACGCCTAACGCATCAATTCGCCCACCCCGTTCCACAAGAGGCCGGGTCAGGTCGGAAAAACTGGCCCCTTTCAGTTGCGGTAGCTAAATACGTCCAGTGGTGCGTTTCTTGCGAGTTTGAGATGACACTGGCGCATATGACGACGACCTGGCAAAACACTTGCGGTCGAGTGCCAAAGCCATGACGAAGCGTGCTTTTACGAGTCTAAACGTAAAGTATCGATCCTGATAGAGGGGATCGAAAGGTGACGAAGAATACAACACTTATTCCCTACGCACATCGCGACGGGAGCCGCTCGACCGCCCCTAGTTACGTTTTTTCTGTCCCCCCCCCCCCGGGGGGGGGGT
>JAADVF010000819.1:0-13073 GCA_023334555.1 Elongisporangium undulatum | reverse complement strand
GTGAGTGTGTTTGTTGTGGGTTTATGTGTATGCATTGTTGTGGTGGTTTTTATCGCGTTGAGTTGTTTTCGAGGCGCGGTTGGCGCAATGGATAGCGTATCAGACTTCGAATCTGGGGGTTGCGGGTTCGAGTCCCGCATGACAGCATATGCACTAGCATGTCAGACAATCAGCAATTTGTAAATCAAAAGAAAGTACTTACTACTGTGGATGACGACGTTAAAGAGTAGGCTCCATTCAGCAAGATTTCCACGTCATTCCACTTGACATCGCGGTACTTCTTGCCTTTGTC
The DNA here is from genome assembly GCA_023334555.1 of Elongisporangium undulatum. Classification (NCBI taxonomy): domain Eukaryota; phylum Oomycota; class Peronosporomycetes; order Pythiales; family Pythiaceae; genus Elongisporangium; species Elongisporangium undulatum. Next base: position 12,781 of record JAADVF010000819.1, on the reverse strand, counting down.
GATTAACCGGTCCAACTTGAACACTTTCTTCAGCATCGCCGATCGCTCGGGCTGTCGCTTTCGCTTGCAATTCATACCTGAGATCTTTGGCTCAGGACTGAACTTGATCTTGATCTTATCCGGTATTTCTTCTTGTGGCTCCGATAGTCCATTTGGTACAGAGAGCTCAGTCTAAGTATCTTCACACTGTTCACCTGAAGCTTCTATGACACCAGTTGGTTGGGCTTCTGATGTAAGACTGAAAAAGGAAATTTGCGACAGTGTCGCAGTCCCCTCACTGACTTGAGATAAGCTCGGAAATTTGAGTGGGATTTCTCGTACTTGTGGTATCTTGCCGTCCAATAATAGAGCCAAGAAAACTTCCAGGTTCTCGTGCACGGTGCTGTAGACAGGAGTTCCTTGGCTCATGTTCACATCTAGAATTTGGTCCAGAAGTGCCCGCGTTTCAGAATACTTTTTCTCTTGAACTCATGGCCTTCATTAGGCTGTGCATCCACTCTATCGATTTGAACACCATGACCTCCAACAGTACCTGTTGAAATGTCATTTTCACTACTCACCAGGGTCCAGCGCGAGGGGAAGTGGAGTAATGGAGGAACCACATTCTCATATCGCATGCGTTTTCTCACAAAGAAGACATGCCGGCAGGGCAAAAGCATCGTCTTCATGAACATACAGGAACACCGAAAATTCTGTGCGAAGCGTTAGAACAAAATAGGATACCGGAAGACTACAAAACATTATACAAGATCACTCACTTTGCTATTGACGATGTATTCTGTTGCCTTCTGGTCGTTCCGAAGGATGGTAACGCTGTCACCATTGTCGACCATAGAGTACGTTGCATTTGCCTTTGCTGCGATGTCATAATGTGGCTACGTAAGCATATAATTGTCAATCTTGCACTCGTACCAGAGAGAAGAAATATAGATGAAAGGAAGCGGACGTGCTCGAGAACTACTTGTGCAAGCGCTTGCTGACGGACTGATAAATGAATCACTAAAGGTGCCAATGATGGACAGGGACGAAGAATGAAAAACAAGAGCGGATTGAAGCACCACCGACGAACAGAGAAAGTGAACATAGGCCAAGTGACGACAACCGGAAGTGAGTCAGCCGCCAAAGAGAGGCAAGAAGTTTTCGACAAGTACCCGGTGACTATCAGTGCATAATCTATATTACTTTATTTATACCGTGAAAGTCAAAAATATTCCAGAATTTCTAATCTACTGGATAAAAATACAGCGTAGGCAGCTCCTGCAGCGCACCTTGGAGATATCCAGATGGAATTGGAGGTCTACGAGCTAGATCTTTAGGATCTGATTGGGTTGACTGAATGTATTACCCTAGCGAATCATGCAACATAGTTCATGCCCTTCGAATTCCTGCTTTAGATGAATAGCATCACCAAGGCGGACATTGCCTTCAGTGCGGTGGAGTATTTGAAACAAACTTTGGCTTGCTTTAGGAGTATTAACCCTTACCAGCGGGAAGTACAACGCGCATAACAAGAGTAATGTCACAAGTGCATTTGAACCATAGCTTGCTTCAGAATGAGTGTTCTTTGCTCATACATGCCCCGATACTGCTCACCCAAGAAAAAATGAGCAAGTAGACATATATCATGTCGATTTGACATTGCGATGCACAGAAAGAAATCGGCGCGAATCGACTCGTCTCGGCAAGCGCACGGTCCAAGTGCCTGATACTACTGAATCATTGCGCGAGAGTGACACCAAAGTCCAACCGACTCTTAATGTTTCATCCAGTTCACAACATCACAAACTTTTAGATCAAGTTCGGAATATTGTGCAACCCTTCTCTATTTTTTACGCATGCACACAGTACACACACACACTATGCTCACACAACCACAGACAGTACACACGTACGAACTGACCGTAGATCCCGAACTGCCGTGGGCACACCGGCTATTAGCAGGCTGGATGATCGAAGAAGGAGACGCAGAATGATTCATGTAAAGGAGTCGGCATCGTATTGTCGTAGTCAAATCATCCGGTTGTGGAACAGCTGGAAATCTTCACCATCCAGGATACCTTCAGAATCTAATATATCGAAATCCAGATGTATTTCAGATCAGGAAGTTCAAGTGTGTCTTCTGGCTTGGGATCAACCCCAACATGCATAATCCACACACTATCCTGAATCTCTACGTGTTAAGTGGACTCAGGAATAGACTTTACTACTGCTCCATGATATCTAAGGCCCAATCATTTGTCGTAGCCTACAAATCACGTCCATCCTCTTTCTAACATTCCAGGAACGTTCCCGAGATGGGACAAGCCACTGGACGACTGGCTCAGAAGAATTTGCCGTCTCCTTGTCCGTTCACATTGCAACAATCGGATATATGATAAAGCCTAATGGAATCGCCGACAAAAAACTTTTGCGTCCGCTGATGAAGAATCGGAGAGCTTGGATTAAAAAAACATATTGCTCACGGTATACGGCGAGGAGAGGGAGAACTCAGGTTCAAAGCGCAGTAAAGCGTACGTCACGGGTGAATAATATCATCCCATACAAAACTAGCGAAGTACCTACGAAGAGAGGCTCTAAATCAGTCGGTCAAATAGAAGACAATTGGTGATCAGGTTCAAAGCAAGGAAATAACAAATATGAAATGGGCATCGCCATTTTCGGTTGTTCTGCATAGTTTACCCAAATGCTATAAACAATAATCTGTAACAGGCTGGAGAGGCACATTGAAGAGCTTCTCAGTGTGCGCCACGGCCTCCACCAGTGGTGATCATTATCGATGGTGACGCGTCTGACGTCAGTACCGTGATTGAGGCTCTGCAGCGGACCAATATACAGGCGGCCGCGGTGCAAACAAAGATCGCAGAGTCATTGACGAACCAGTGGAGATGGCAGAAGGAACGAAATGGAAACCAGCGTGAAGAGACCGTTAAGAGCGAGGGGACGCGGTGTGCAAAAGAGCGGGCGACACTACTACTTACGCGATCAAGTGCAGAAGAGCGAGTGTGTCCGGAGGACGACATTGACGGTGCTTCAGTTGTTGTCAAACAGCCTGTCGAGACACCAAAGTGCAAGAGGAAGTACGTGCGGAAGAAGCCGTTCCCTGTCGTGCCAAGAGCACGGAGGAAGACGGTGAAGCGGGTCCGACAGACTGAGCAACAAGAGGAAGAGCAAGACCTGCAGCAACAGACCAGTGAGACCAGTGTGTCGGCAACGGCGGCCAAAGCTTACTTGGTGCGTGCAGACGAGGTGATTAGCCGGACGGACGAGTTGCCGAAGGCAATCGAGGAGCAGAAGCGTGGCAGGCATCGGTGTGTGATCCGAGTGTCCGGCCCGTGGAGCGCGAGCGTCAACGCCTTGTCACCAGCTGAGTATTCGTGTAAAAGAGAGAGAGAGAGTGAGTAGAGTGCCACCCGCGAATTATTGGGTGGTCTGCGCTTTATATCGGCATGCAGTCAAGTAGCGTGGCTTCAGCGGGTGCCAGTCAAGGCGACAGCGTCAGGAGTACTGAACGATTAAGTAAGCGGAAAGCGTTGGGAGAGGTCTCGGACGTGAGCAAGAAGTAAAACAAGCACGTTCGATTTGGAGAACAAGGTGAGAAAGCCACTATCGTCATGTCTTCCGGAGATGGTTACATCAGTGCTGCAGGGAGCCCAAGAGTGACCATGGCTTGTACGCCAAGAGTTGAGGAGATGAAGAGCGGCACAAGAGTGATAGTCGAGAGCGGTGTGTCAAGTGGTGACAATCCAGAAGGTGACGAGGACTATGGTAATGGTCAAGATAAAGAGCGAGAAGGAAGCGATACTGATGAGTTTTCAAGTGGATCAGCACCGTCCAGAGCACCATGATCAAGTGGATCAGCGAGCGGAGGATCCGGGATGTCCGGAACACCATCGAATCCGGTCCCGCCTACATCAGCAACAGCAGCAGTGACTACTGGACATCTAGTCGAGACCGTGTTCATGAGGTGGCCGATGGAATCGTCAGCTGTAGTGTCTCGGCCAGAAAGAAATGACAAGTTCCTAACTACGATAGACAGCATAGCTCTGTGGTCACCTGGCTTCAGCAGGTTGACAATGCCGTTGAAATGGCAGCAGCAACGAACGGTGAAGAATGGGGTTCGTAGCACCACGGACGCTGGACACAGCGAAGCAGTTCGCAATTGAGATTGGTGGCAAGTACGGCCTGGGCAAGGACATTGTGCCAGAAGAACGTCCCAAGACACGACGAGAGGAGGAGGAGTTGAAGCAAGAAGTGATTGAGCCGACAGCTGTTCCGATTGTGCTGTTATCTGGTTCTGAGCCAGGAACAATGATGGTTCCTGTGTTCAATCCAGAGACAGGCCTAGTGACGTTTACACCGATGCCGTGGAATCAGTTGCAAGGAGCCATGGGACGCCAGTACCTACAGCTTCAGCACCGCCGGAAGTGCAAAATATGAATTGGGATCAGCAGATGTCTTATGGTAATGGGGCGACTGGATATCAGAAGCCTTACAAGAGTAACTATCAGCGTGGAAGACGTGGATTCCAAGGAATCAAGACTGAGCCTCAGTACAGTAGTGGGTCTCAGCTGCATCAACCTTTTACGGATGCGTCAGCAAGTGTGATGATGGCTAGTCGTGGGCAGCAACAGCAAGGAAATCACTACGGACCGCCAAGGCAGCCGTACAACCAGCAATATCAGCGGGCGTATGATCAGCGAGATGGAAATGACGATCGCAGGAACCCATTGGAGGAACACACGGCTTACTTCTAGTACGGTGAGAAGGGCCACTGGCGTAATCGGTGTCCACAGTTCCTGCAAGAGATAATGGACAAGTTCGCCAAACGATTGGAAGTTGCGAAAGGAAAGCCCATGCAACGGCGTGGAAGCCAGCAGACGACGTTGCCCGGAGATCAGAACCAGTCGCGATCGGGAAATTAGTCGCGGGCGGTGAAATGTGGGCTCAATCGTCCGCAGGAACTAAACCCACCAGTGACAAGAAGAGGAAGTTGCGATAGAACCCAGTTCTCGTGCAGAAAGAGAAGACGCGATGGCAACCAGCCGTCGAGGGGGATGAAACAGGAAGCAAAGAAACAGCAATTGAAGAAATCGTAGATGTAGAAACTGAACACAAAGAACCAGTACCAAGAGCGAGCGTGGCATGTAAAACGTCTTGGCACGGTGTGGCTATGGCCATTGTGTTGGCGGGTGAAACTGTGGGCGATAGACGAGTGCATGAAACGACTCAAGAGGCCGCGAAAATCGATGCATTGACCATGCAACAAGTTCGTTCTGATCCTAAGGATGCAGGGGTTAAAAAGTCAGAAGCGGCGAAACAGAAACAAGCGAAGCAAGCAACTGTGATGAGAATTTTAGCACTCATGGCAGCGAAGTCAGCGATTGTGGATGGTATCAACCCGGAGTACCCGTGGGCCATTTAGTGGGTGCGTGAGGCTTGACGCGTGGCACAAAAAGCCCGAAAAGCGGTCAGTGTCCGTGCACAGCGAATGAAAGTCATTAAAACAGTTGAAGAAGACCCCGCAGCATTAGCTGGGGAGAGCGCAGAGTAAATGGAAACCGACGATGATGGCTGCAGTCAAATGGGTCAGTCATCGCCAGTTAAGATTAAGCATGTGGGAGTAGTGAGTGAGGAACTGTGTCTGCCGAACTCACGGTGTCGTGTAGCGATCGAAATGTACACATAAAGACCGGTTGTGTACAGAGCAAGTCAACCATTGCAGCTGAGTCGTAAGCAGAGACGACGACAGCAAGCCACACTACGGTCACACTACCCTAGTAAGCATGCCTTCGAAGTTACTACATTGAAGCCACGGACGGAAGCGCTGCTGACAGAGCGAATGCAGCGCAAGCGCGAACGCATGAGGGGGCTCCGCGCAGCCCGTGTTGCTGCGCTTCCTCCTCCATCGCCACGGCGGCGTCGTATGACGCGTTTTCGTCTTCCTTACGACTACTTGGACGCAGAGGAGACGGGACAGACGCGGATGGATTACTGTACTATGCTCCGTCCATTATACCTGAGGCGGGAAATGGTGTTTTTGCCAGAGTGGATCTTCGCATGGTCCAAGTAGAATATGATGTGTACATTCAGTTGTCCAATTCCGTTAAACTAGGAGACGAGCTGTACACAACGTACGGCCCTGGATATCGTTTGCAAATCCGCAAGTAGCCATCGAATAAATATGAACAACGTTCCATGAGGGAAATGGGGTGATATTATCTGCTTTTTACATTTCTTTTTGGCCCGTGACTACTGTATATCCCCGTTTGTTGTTTTCTCTTCCTCATATCGAGAAAGCCACCCCACCATCATACAAATGCTATCCTAAAAATACCCCAAGCAACAAAAACTGTATCAACTACGGAAACAGACCCGCATAGCCCCACTGTCGCGCCAGCATGGATGACGGTGTCAACGAGAACGCAGAAAGTCCTTTGAGAGCCGTGTCCATCGGAGGCAGGCGTGGTTGAACGCCAAGCATGTTTGGCTGGGGTGCAGAGTGGTTCCGATCCACTCTTTCCACATAGATCGGATCACGACGTGTGCTGTGAACTCCTTCTTGGACGCCGCGGGCGGGAGCTCGGGGATGACGCCGCTGGGCCAAACAAGCTGGCTCGAGGATTCGCACCGCATTTTAGGCACCGGGGTTGCACACGAGCCAGTGGCGATCGAAGTCATTGGGTAATAGCTTAATGGTACCATTCGCCTCCGTCAGGCGGATAAAGTCGTGAAGACATGGCCAATCATGGACACGCTTAAACACTCCTGAACAACGGCTACGAGGGAGGCCCTTGATGACAATCGTTCTGGCCTCCTTCCACAGGGATTCCGTCTCATTCGGCGCCCACACCGTAACCAGGTGAACAACAGCCGAATAACGATCGTCTTGCAGTCGGTGCGGGGTGATCGTCGCATCGATTGTGACCTGAAGACCAAGCTTCTTCACCGTCACAAGCCGCCATGTATGCAGCTTCTGGAACACGGTCAGAAGATCGACGCGCGTCGACTGGATCCACTTCTTGATCTTAGAGTGGATACCCTCCACGACCGAAGTATCTTGGCACCCGAAGTGACTGTAAGTGTCCGTCCAGCAGGCCACACTCTCGACCTCCATGCTGGCTATTGGCAAGTCGGTATGGCATCCGAAGATTGTGATAAGACAGCTTTAATTACAAGGCAAGGGCTGTTTAGATTTGTACGAATGCCGTTTGGGCTGATGAATGCGCCATCGACATTTCAGCGGCGATCTCTATGCAGGAGTATGATTTCGATGTAACGCGCCAACCTGGCAGAGCGAATGTCGTTGCTGACGCGTTGAGTCGGGCGCCTGTGGTCATGGGAGAAGAGCCAGTAGTGACTTCTGAAGCACAACCGCCGAGTGATGCCCATGAACCATTTGGTGGTCCGCCTGTTTTGTTGACTGCAGCAGTGAATGATACAATACAAATTACAACGGAAGAGCTAATTAGACAGCAGGAAGAAAGCAGAATGGTCCAGCGTTTGGTGAGCAGAGGACAAACGGATGAAGTTTGTTCGATTATGAAGATTGCTGTTGTGTGATGTATTCAGACACATGGGGGCAGTAGGATTTTGCTGCCACAAAGTCTGTGGTCTGTTGCGTCCAAGGAGTGCCATGGAAGCATTCGGGCTGGACATCTTCGGACTCCACAGACTCAAACAAGGACCAGACATACGTATTGGTGGCCTGGAATGTATTTAGTGATTCGACAATGGGTACGAGCTTGCCATGAGTGCGGCAGCAAGAAATCTCGTCCCAAGTTGGTCATTCCAGCGCTACGCAGTCTAAGGCAAGGAGCAGTTGGTGATTGCTGGGCCATAGATGTACTGGTGGATTGCCAGTGACGAAAAGAGGCAATCGTTACGCCGTTGCTGTGAAGTATGTGAGCAAGTACGTGGTGTTGGTGCCAGTGAAGAATCATACAGCAGAGGTCTTGGCTACAGCGCTGATGACGGAAGTGGTCTTTCGTTTAGGCCCTTTCTGCGAGTTGATTACACATGGTGCGCCAGAGTTTACTGGTCACTTGATGGAGGATCTCATGCACCTCCTGCAAGCGCATCAGAACATAACGGTTCCTTACCGGCCAAATCTGGCCGGGCAAGTGGAACGACTCCTACGGACTTGAAAGGAGATTGTCAATCTGTATGTGTCTGAAAATTACGAAGTTTGGAATGAGTGGTTGCCTGCAGCGTGCTATGCTTATAATGGAGCTCGTAATACCACCCCGACGATAACCCCGAATCAAGTGATGATGGGGCGACGGCTAAAGATGCCCATGAAGTTTTTGAGGGGCAATTCGTAACTGAGATCCCGCAGCTGCCGGAATACCATCAGCAGTTGGTTATGAAAATCAAGAAGGCTCACGAAATTGCGAAGAAGGCTACAGAGAAAGCGCAAGCGCGTCAAAAAATATTATTATGATCGTTTAATCCGCTGTCGCGCTAATTATAAGCCTGGTAATATTTTTTGGGTATATTGACCGGCTCGTGGAGAAGGGATTACCAAATTTGGGCATCAGTGGCAAGGTCCAGCAGAAATAATAGATAAGTTGGGATATGACAACGTCCTGGTACGCAAGGAGGAAGACCAGCAGGAGTGAGTTGTTCACTGCTCTTTGCTGGTTACGCATCATTATCCAAAACACAGTTGGCAGCAACTCGCCGACGACATCGACGAAGGACTAGCGGCAGCAAACGAAGCAGCCGACGCAGCCGTAGTTGGTGAGAACGAAACACCGCGTGACACGATCTTGACAGACAGTCAAGAACTGTGACAGTCGGTCAAGACAACGGAACAGTTGGTCAGGAATCAGTCACCAATAGTCAAGAGTCAGTGACAGGGGCTAATAAGCAGTCACCCACAGTTGAAGAGTATTCGTCTTACGCTCATTGCATCCTGCAGGAGGGACGATGTCGACGAGTGCAAGAGAAAGAGGATGAACTGTGCAAAGTCAAGAATGACAGTGAGCAATGTGACGAGCATGAAGAGAGGACAGAAGCAGCTGTTGTGTAACGGGGTATTCCCCGCTACATTATCAGGTGCATTGGTTGCGCCTTTACATTTGTAGGTAGGGATATTACAGTTTTACATAAGTGGGTAAGGTTTTACACACAGACCGGTTGGTCCGGCTGTGTGTCGCGTGTCTCTCACTGATTGGCTGACATTTGGAATGCGTCCTAAATTTCATGTGGTCAGGTTGGAGCATTGTATTTCAACGATAAAAAAATTCAGAGTTGAATTTACCCGCTTCCTCAAAGCCGCTTACGTGTGAGCAAGTAACGGCGCACCTGGCCCGTTACACCTGGTAGCTCTTCGCGGTCCTTCCAACGTCACGATGAGCGACATCTCTACGTCTGGAGATGTCCTTGAGTTCTCGGCCTTCCCGCATCTCACGATGTTCGAGTGGAACACGCTACACCGCCTCGCGGCGGTGTCTGGTGAAGTCTTCGTGTCGACGCTGCTGCGATCAGCGTCTCCCGATGACCAGCGCAAGTCCATCCATGAGTACTTGCAGCGCGAGCGTGACGTCCGTCACGCTTCAACTACCGCGCCTAGTAAGTTCGAAGTCGTTAAGATCGACACGTCTGCGTATTCCGTCGTCTGTCAAGACCGACTCTCTTTGAATCGCTGGTTCCGCAAAATCCAGCTCGCCATGGACGCGAGGCAACTCGCGTCGGAATCCGCGCGCGTCAACTTTCTCCTTTCCCGGCTTACGGGCAAGGCGAAAGAGTGGGCCCTCGGCAAGCTGGTCTATGACGAGAGCGCCTCCCTGTCGCTTTCCAAACTCCAAGACGACCTGAGGCTCGCGTTCGAGCCCCCCAAGATGAGTTGCCTTCTTTGCCCTGAAGCAGGGCAAGCTGGCCATGCGCGACTATGTGCAAAAGGCGCGACACTTTGTGTCGTGCGTCGTTACCGACCCTATCGACATGGCCTCGCAAGTCCATGTGTTCGTCTTCGGCATGCGTAAGGGCATGACGCGTTACTGCCTCACGCGCGAGAACTCGAAGACTCTTGAGGAGGTCGGGAGTCCCCCTCGCGACGCGAAGTCGATCCTGGCTCTGCTGAGTCTCTCATGGAAACAATTTCTCCATGATGTGAAGACTGGTGGCATCGAGCAGGTCTGTGTTGTGACCACAGACATCGACCAGGTCGCGGCAGTGGATGCCGCCGACGTAGTGCAAGGACCGGCTCGCCCGCCTAACGCTGAACCAAAATCAGCGCGTGAAGAGTGCTTTGCCGCGCAGTCTTGGGACGCTCTCCGCGACTCTGGCAACCAAGTGTATGACCTCGCCCGCGAGTTCGCGGACGTCTTTCCAAAGAAGATCCCAGCAAAGCTTCCCGTTGACCGTGGCGTGCGGTACGAAATCGACCTCAAGCACAAAGTACTGTGTCACTCAACAGTGGCCTCTCTCTCGTGATCAAGTGCATGCTACGCGGCGAAAAAAGTCGCGCCAGAGAAGAACTCGACCAGAACCGAATATGCGGCACGACGAGCAAAACGACATGGGGGAAAGAGCACGAAGAAGTGCGTAAAAGCGAGGCTCACGCGACACCGGCGCCGGCAGCCGGCGCGGTGCCCGAGACGTTCAACACGGGAGACCAAGCACCAAGCATGGCACGGCATGGCGTCCATGGCTACGCTTTAGAACAATACCGAGGTACGCATCTTCAGTTCATCGATGAGCAGTCGGCCACCACGTTCCAGGAAGGCAGCGACATAATCACAGATCTGCCGCATATAATCATGGGGCGTGAGCTCTGCCGACTCTCCAGCTAGGAGAGCTTCGACTTTCAAGACTTGCAACTAGGTAGGAGGCACCGCAAGAATGCAGATGTGGTGCATTTTTGACACTGCTCTACCATGCATGTATAGTCTACGAGATTCACTACATGTTCTAGTCCGAGTTGTACAAGAGCACGCCGCAAGCATCGGTTAATGCAGCGAGCGTTGTCGCTAGCATCAATGCGAGAATCGACGAGCTCTCAAACGCTCACTTTAAGCCGGAGTCGCCAGGCGAGTCCGAGCAGCGACGCCTGTCGCCAAGTGCTCTGACCTTCATCTTGGACGGTCTCACGGAAACCAACGAATTCCACGCGGGCTCGACAGCACGGCACTGATGCGTGCATCTCTCGATGCCAGACGCAATTACTAAAGCAAGGCTAAAACGAGGGTTGAAGCATATAATTCGTGCAACATTCTAACAACATAAGACTCGCTATTCGCTGTCCACAAATTCATCGTCAGTCAATTCTGTCCACTCGTTTTTAGCAGTTACTTGTGTCCACTCAGTTGATCCAATCCATTTATGTTTCAGTTGGTATTTTGCTATGGAGCCAACGGTTTTACGTACTCCGTGAAAAGTCGCTACAATGCGACGGTGTACTACAGTTGTAGTCATTTCCGCTCGGCTGAATGCGCCGCCTCATCCTCAAGCCCGACGGCTCAATCGAAGAAGTGAACAGTCACACCTGCGTCCGCCAAGTTCACGAAGTCGTCGACACATCCACCGAAATGAAATAGATACTCGAAACGCTTGCGGTCAACGACATGGCCATGGCACCTAGTCGCGTCTGGTCGTCTGCAATTGAGACCTTCCACCGCATGTACGGTGAGTCAACGACCTGTCCGGTTCTTCCTCGGCAGACAGCGGTTTCGTTTGTCGAAAATGTCCGCCGACAGCTGACTGGGGGAGACATTTTCCGAGCCATCGAATTGGAACCTACGTCCTTCGTTGCTGCCGATGATGAGCGACCGTTTCTCCAGTTTCACTACGTGTACGCTCAAGGCGGGCAGTTGAAAACGAATGATTGGTTTTGCCCATCCCGATCTCCTACGCCTACTCAAGTACCCGAAGAACCCTTCTTTGTGGACTGCACATTCAAGGTCTGTCGAAAGCCCTTCACTCAGCTGACCATTATTATGAGCTACGACCCAGCTTTCGACCTGTATTTGCCGATCTTTTACGTCCTACTTCAAGGCAAGGAGCAAGCTACGTATTGGCATATGTTCGACATGGTTATCATGCAGTGTGACCTCCAAGTCGACCCTCGCACTGTCACCTGTGATTTTGAGCTGGGCCTTGTGAACGCTGTGCGCGAGCGGTTCCTCTCCGTGCCCATCGTCGGCTGCCTCTTCCATTGGAAGCAGGCGTTGCGCCGTAAGATGATTGACTTGCGGCTTCCAGTTGAAACTGTTAGCTCAGTCATGCCAAGTGGTACGCTCGACGTGTTGACCGTAATTCCCGTTAAGGACATCGTGGGAAAGGGCATTCCTTTTGTCAGAAGTCGCATCGATGAGACGGGGAGCATCGGAAAATGGATGACCTTTTGGCGTTACCTCCAGCGCACTTGGATGCGGACGTACGACCGTTCGCTGTGAAACGTTCATGCTGTTACAGCGTCTGTTGATGTTGTTAACAGAACGAACAATGCGTTGGAAAAATATAACCGTGACTTAAGCAATTCATTTACCAGTCCCCATCCCAGCCTGCTGACGTTTCTTGACGTTATCAAGAAAAAGTCGAAGCAATACGTGTCGTTAATCGATGACATACGGCATAACCGTCAGACAGCACCGTCTCATGGTAACTTGGTGCGTACCAGAATCCCTCCGGAGTACGAACGCTTCTGCGCTGAACAGTCGCACACCTAGAGTCGCATGGGTGCTCAAATAGGGTAGCTCTTTAATTCAATACCAACCTTATCAACTCACAAATGCACCTGGGGAGATGTACCTGTCCCAAAAACGATCCTAAATTTGCT